>JAYESA010000018.1:8228164-8235664 GCA_036927795.1 Iris macrosiphon
GACACGTCATTAAGGGCTTAATCCATTTTTGAATGGACCCAAAGAAACGTGCTACGCTGTCCTAAAATACTACAAGTATTAACACAATCAAATCTATCTCATCCACAGGAAAATGTCAGAAAAGCAAGTGCTGAATATATATA
The DNA here is from genome assembly GCA_036927795.1 of Iris macrosiphon. Classification (NCBI taxonomy): domain Eukaryota; kingdom Viridiplantae; phylum Streptophyta; class Magnoliopsida; order Asparagales; family Iridaceae; genus Iris; species Iris macrosiphon. The sequence continues at coordinate 8,228,308 of JAYESA010000018.1, forward strand.
AACTGAGTCTGATACAGTACACAACTGGTGAGAATACAAGCCTACTACAAAAACTGATAATAGCGCAGAAAAATCAGATAGACTAAGCAGTGTCTATCTGAGGCAAAATATCTCCATCTCCTGGTGGCAGGCCTCTAGGGTCAAGCATACTCTGAGGGCATCTCCTCGAGCTCCTCCTCAGTGGCACATCTGGCCTCCTGATCAGGGCCGTACACAGTGGGGTAGAAAGCCTCATCTAGATCTGGCAGGAAACCAGGTCCTCAGTGGGACGTAACAAGATACAGGAAATGACATGCCATGTATATAAATACTGAATAAAGAAAATAAATACAGGGTGCTAACCATACTAAGTGAAAATGCAAGTAAAGATCCAGTAGTACGCATGGGAATGTGTGGCTAGACATACGCTGACGTAATTCACCAATCGTGGCGACTGGCTAGTATAGGTGTCGTATGCCCCCGACTCAGGGAACTCTGCAATCGACCATCACTGGTACGAAGGTAAAAACATTATTGGAGGGTGTGTCCCATACGTCAACTAGTTATCTTTCCCATCCCAATGAAACTAAATGTCGAGTCGTACATTTCCTGAGTTTTCTAATCCGTGATGCGGGTCACACGTACTGGTAGCTAATCAAATACGCAGCTCACATCCATATATGTTAATGCAACCATGTTGCGTGTTCCCGTGATAGGGTTTAGGAGAATATATTAGGACTATTCTCTCAGCTGTTGGTGAGTCTGTAATATCATGTCAACATAACAGTTGAATGTACCCAAGGCTAGTCTCAGGTGGTCATGGTATATGAATTTCAGAAGCAAGAAGCATATAACAATATTTGAGAATTTAAACATTAAACTTGGCAAGGTATACTTGCCTACTCCCTGATAGTGTTGAAACCCTGATTTTACAGTCAGTTTGTGAAGGTGCTGGTGACAGGGGGTCACTAGCTGTGCTGAAGTTGGTTTCTGTTAAAACAGATAGGTTTCGTGAATATCCAGGCTGTAATATAAAACATATATATATAAACATATATATAGTATAGATATATATATTTAGTAGGCATAGATATAATATATATAATAGTATATATATATATAGAACAGATAAATGCAGGCAATAATATATATAGTAGCAGGGTATATCCACTGCGAATATAGTATTTATCAGGGTGTATCCTCTGATATATAATAATATAGATAAATTGAAATGACAGGGCAAAATTTAAATACATATATATATTCAGGGTATATCCACTGATAGATATATATTTAGGTAAATTTAAAAGACAGTGCAGAATTTTAAATACGTATATATGTGCTGTATTAAATATTATTAGGGTCTATATACGACCACTGAATAATATATAATTAGGCTGTAATATCCAGCACAATATATTTACTATTAAATAAATTGAAATAACATTTGCAGAATTGAAATATAATATATATATATATATAATTAAGCTGTATTATCCAGCTGGTATTATATATAGTATATATAATATAGATAAAAACATTGCAGAATTGTAAATTTACATATTTATAATAAGACTGTATTATCCAGCTGGTATTTAATATATATACATATAGATAATATATATATATATATATAGATATATATATATAATATAAGTGCAGGAATTTTTTAAATGCAGAAAAAATAAATAAACCAAAATGCATAGTATATAATAGCATATTATATATACATATCATATAAATATATATATTAAAAAAATATAAGTACATAGATACCTATTTAGTAATTTACATAATATAATATAGCATATAATATACATATATGTATATACATATACATATATACATATATAAGTAAATATATATAGATATATATATAATATATATACAGTATAATATCATACATATATATACATTATATATATAAAATGCTAAAAATATAAATACAGTATATATATACTGTATAATTACAGTATATATTATATAATATTACATATATATTCAATATATTAATATATATATATATTAATATATATATATATATAATTAATATACATATATACATATATATGTATACATAGACATGTATTAGGAATTATCTATGTATTTTTGTATAGTATAGGTGTATTATACCTTACAGGTGGCAGGAGGTGGTCCCACGCGGTGTCGCCGGCGGTGAGACGGCGGCTGAGCTGGCCGGCGGCCGGAGGAGCAGACAGTAGCAGTGGTGAGCTGCAGGCAGGGCTGCCGAGGAGCGAGCAGCTGACAGTAGCTGACAGCAGCAGTAGCAGCAACTTGCGGGCAGCAGCTTGGCGGGCGGCTGGCGCGGCAGGGTGGCGGGGGCTGGCCGGCAGGGTGAGGGTGAGGGAAAGGTGGAGGGAGGAGTGGCGGTCAGGTTGGTGGTGGTGGCGGAGGTCCACGACGGCGGTGGCGGTGGCTGGAGGCCGTCGGAGGGAGGAGTAGTCAGCAGCTAGCTAGGGTTAGGGGGTGGTGGCTGCTGCGGGGGCTAGGGCTGGCCGGATGGCGGCGTCGTGGGGGGGGCGAGGTGGTGGTGGTAGGTAGAGGAGGTCGGGGGCGAAGGGTTTGGGTAGGGTGGCGGTGTGGTCAGCGACGGCCGGAAGGCGGCGGGGGAAGTGAATGGGAGTGGTGGTGGTGCTGTGGACAGGGAGGAGAGGGGGAGGGTGCGGGGGCTGTAGCCGGCGGAGCAGGGCGGCGCTGGCGGTGGGGCTTGGCCGGAGGGAAGAGGGGAGGGGTGGCCGAAGGGTTGGGCCGAGTTTTGGCCGGAGGCGGTGGTCGGAAGGTGGCGGAGGGAAGGGTTGTGAGGTTTGAAAGGGAGGGAATGAGGGTTTTATATAGGGTTTATAGGCAATGGCATTTTGTGTAATTAATGGCAACTTCAGGGGTATTTTGGTAATTTGGTAGTTTTGGGATATTTCCAGCAGAATTTTCTGGATTTTATAGTGGGTCCCACCCACCTATGGTCTAGCCAATAGGATTAGGCCACCTAGCATGCAATTTTGCATTTTAACCCCTAACTTTTCAATAATTGCATAAATGCATGAATTTGGTATTTTGCGTAATTTTGCAATTTACCTGATTCAGATACTGATTTCCCGAAATTCTAAATTGTATAAAAATGAAGGAAATAGCTGGGGAAAAATGTTTTTGGACAGTGTAGGGTGAGTCTGGGCAGAGGCAGGGTCTGATATTGCAGGTGATACAGTCATCGTATTTATTATTTAATAAATACTGCGCACGGTGTTCACTAATTATTTAGAGGCTATTAGGGTCATAATTTTTCTACGGTGTCAAAACGATAATTGAAGTATAATTAGAGTAGAATATTATCGTATTTTTGGTTGGGCAAAACAGGTGTCTACTAGTCCTCAAATCACTAGGGTACAGGGATGGGCAAAGAGCAAAAATTTAAATAGGAAATAAATACATACGTTTTGTAACGATATTTGTGCGACTAAAACGAAGCACCAGATGAGGTTTCTGGAAGTTGCTAAAAATATAGAAAATGTAGTCTAGCAACTCTAGAGCAGGGATGTGAAATTTGTTTAGGTTTTACAGCTAGTGAAATGCCCTAATCCATTGTGTAATGAACAGGTGCACAATCAATAGAATATATAATAAATAAATTTAAAAAAAATTGCACTAATTCTAATTAGTCTAAACTAATCCTAATTTACTGAAATCTGGTCGAGGAGTTTACACATGCACAAACTAATCACTTCCCCGGCTACCCAAGTGCTGGAAAATTCTTACTGGAGGAGGTATTGTTCCAGTTACCAACATTATTGAAACATGTTCAATAGTTGTTTGTAGTAGAGAGCTAAGAGCGCGATTTTTGGTACTCCCAATGCCAAATTTCGACGTCATTTTAGGCATGGACTGGTTAATCCAGAACAATGCTATCCTAGACTGCCGAAAAGGTAGTATCACCTTTAGACCACCAGGACACCCGGGGTTCGAATACGTACGATGGTACCATCGAGCAAGGAGTAGGCCAGACTCCTAGAGCTTACATGGCAATGGAGACAGAACCCCCAGCACTCATTGCAGAATTCGAAGACGTATTCCCGGAGGAATTGCCAGGCCTACCGCCTGACAGAGAAGTAGAGTTCACTATTGAGCTGATACCCGGAGCTGCACCGGTATCCTCAAATGTGTACCGACTGGCTAAGAAGGAGCTTGACGAGCTGAAGCTGCAACTTGAAGAACTGCAAATCAAGGGATTTTGTTCGTCCTAGTGCATCACCCTGGGGAGCACCAGTGTTGTTTGTACCCCAAAAAAGGACGGAACATATCGAATGTGTATTGATTACAGAGCCCTCAACGCTCTGACAATCAAAAACAAGTACCCCTTGCCGCGAATTGATGATCTGTTCGACCAACTGACGGGAGCTGTGGTATTCTCAAAAATAGACTTAAGATCTGGCTATCATCAGGTCAAAGTACGGAGAGAAGACATTCCAAAGACAGCATTCAGGACTCGCTATGGTCATTACGAGTTCCTGGTGATGCCTTTCTTGGACTGACTAATGCACCAGCCGTATTCATGAACCTGATGAACAGAGTCTTCCACCAATATCTGGACCAGTTCGTGGTAGTCTTCATCGACGACATCTTGGTGTATTCAAAAAGCCACGAGGAGCACGAAGAGCACTTGAGACTAGTGCTAGAGACGCTGAGACGTGAGAGCCTTTATGCTAAACTAAGCAAGTGCGAGTTCTTCCTTGATCGTGTCACTTTTCTGGGACACGTGATCACAGGAGAAGGCATCTCGGTGGACCCAGCAAAGATCTCATCTGTCGAGACGTGGCCAACCCCTACCAACGTCTCAGAGGTGAGAAGCTTTCTAGGACTTGCCGGATATTACCGGAGGTTCGTAGAAAACTTTGCAAGAATCGCAGAGCCAATTACCCGTCTTACCCGCAAGGACCAGGAGTTCATCTGGTCTGAGGAATGCCAGACAGCTCTTGATGAGTTAAAGAAGCGTCTGACTACTGCCCCCATCTTGACCATACCATCTGGATCCGGATGGTTTCGTCATCTATAGCGATGCATCCGGAAAAGGATTGGGTTGTGTCTTAATGCAACATGGGAAGGTTGTAGCTTATACCTCAAGACAATTGAGGACTCATGAGAAGAACTACCCCACTCACGACTTGGAGCTTGCCCGCCGTCATCTTCGCCCTAAAGCTATGGAGACATTATCTATACGGCGAACGAGTAGAGATATTCATCCGATCACAAGAGCCTGAAATATGTCTACACTCAGAAGGACCTGAACCTAAGACAAAGAATATGGCTCGAAGTGATGACAGACTTCGAGATCGATCTGCTAGTACCATCCAGGAAAGGCTAATGTAGTGGCTGATGCACTAAGCAGAAGACCATCGGCATTCTTTATGATCACCCAACCAGGTCTGCTGAAAGATCTAGAAAAGTTGGGAATAACGGTCATTATGCCAGGAATTGACGGTCAATTATCAAACTACCAGCTACAATCAACATTGGTCGAAAGAATCAAAGCTGCTCTACCAGCAGATGCAAGATTTCAGAGGCTTCGACAAATAACAGAGGCTGGAATCCAGACAGGATATCGCATACACGAAGATGGGACTCTAAGATGTGGAGAACGTCTTTATGTTCCAAATGGAGAACTTCGAGAGGAGCTGATGTCAGAAGCTCACAGCTCAACTTACTCTATACATCCTGGAGGCACAAAGATGTACAGAGATCTGCGACAATACTACTGGTGGCATGGAATGAAGCGAGAGATAGCACGCTTTGTGGCAAAGTGCCTGGTGTGTCAGCAAGTCAAGGCTGAGCATCAAAGATCTGCCGGTCTACTTCAACCCCTCCCAATACCCGAGTGGAAATGGGAACACATTATGATGGACTTTGTTACGGGCTTCCCAAGAAGTCCCAGTGGTCGTAATGCTGTATGGGTGATCGTAGATAGACTCACAAAAGGCTGCTCATTTCCTACCTTTCAGAGTCGGACAGTCTACCGAAGTCTTGGCGGATATGTACATGAAAGAGATAGTACGACTGCATGGAGTACCAGTCAGCATAGTATCTGACAGAGATACGAGGTTTACATCTTACTTTTGGCGAAGTATGCAAGAAAGTCTTGGTACCCGCCTTAAGTTCAGCACCTCGTACCATCCGCAGACAGATGGCCAATCAGAACGCACCATCCAGACACTTGAAGATATGCTGAGAGCCTGCATGCTCGATTTTAGCGGATCATAGGAAGATCATTTACACCTGGTGGAATTTTCCTACAATAATAGCTATCAAGCGAGCATTCAAATGGCTCCCTTTGAAGCATTGTATGGCAGGAAATGTCGTTCTCCAGTATGCTGGAGCGATGTTGGCGAAAGACAGATCTTGGGACCAGAACTGGTTGTTCGTACGGTGGAGAAGGTAAAGAAGATACAAGGACACCTACGAGCTGCACAAGACAGACAGAAGCACTGGGCCAATGTTCATCGACGACCTTTAGAGTTCCAAGTGGGAGAGCATGTGTTCTTAAAAATCTCACCCACCCGATGGTACTATCAGATTTGGAGGAAGAGGAAAGCTGAGTCCAAGGTACATTGGACCCTTCGATGTACTAGAACGCATCGGAGAAGTTGCCTACAGATTAGCCCTACCCAGACCTTGGAAGGAGTCCATGACGTCTTCCACGTATCTCAGCTAAGGAGGTACATTCCAGACCCGAGTCATGTACTGGACCATTCAGAGATCACCGTCGGCCCAAGCCTATCGTACCAGGAGGAACCGGTAGAGATCCTAGATCGTAGCGAGAAGGTGTTGTGAGGCTAGACTATCCATCTAGTTCGTGTTGCATGGAGACATCATGCACTCAGGTGAATCAACCTGGGAATGAGAAGAGGATATTCGACAGCGTTTCCCTCATCTATTTCCAAACCAGGGTATGTCCTAATATTTCAAAACAATATTTTATTTTCATTATATGTCTGTTTTTATTTCGAGGACGAAATATTCTAAGGAGGGTAGATTGTAAACTCCCTCGACCAGATTTCAGTAATTTAGGATTAATTTTAGCTAATTAGAATTTCTGTAACTTTTTAAAAATTATTTTGTTTACATATCCTATTGATTGTGCACCTGTACTTCACATAATTAATTAGAGCATTACACTAGCTGTAATTCCCAAACAAAATTCACATACCTGCCCTAGACTTGTTAAACTATTTTCCTGAATTTTGTGCAACTCCCAGATGCTTTATTTTGAGCCTCGTTTGAGACGCACAAATATCGTTACAAAAGTTTGTATTTAATTCCTATTTTATTTCTTGTTCTTTAACCATCTCTGTACCCCTAGAGATTGAGGACC
>JAYESA010000018.1:8240664-8468164 GCA_036927795.1 Iris macrosiphon
GACCCGTTTGACCCGTAAGGAGCAGGAGTTCACTTGGACAGAAGAGTGCCAGAAGGCATTCGAGGAGGTGAAGAAGCGCTTGACTACAACACCCATCTTGACCATACCTTCTGGACCCGGAGGATTCGTAATCTACAGCGATGCGTCCGGGAAAGGATTAGGATGCGTCTTGATGCAGCATGGGAAGGTTGTAGCTTATGCTTCAAGACAGTTGAGGACACATGAGAAGAACTATCCCACCCACGACTTGGAGCTTGCAGCAGTGATCTTTGCTTTAAAGCTTTGGAGGCATTACCTATATGGAGAAAGAGTGGAGATATTTACTGATCATAAGAGCCTGAAATATATCTACACTCAGAAGGACCTTAATCAGAGGCAGAGACGTTGGCTCGAGGTGATGACAGACTTCAAAATTGAGCTACAGTACCACCCGGGAAAGGCTAACGTAGTAGCAGACGCACTGAGCAGAAGACCTATGGCATTCTTCTTGACTACCCAACAACATCTGTTGAGAGATCTAGAACAGATGGGTATAGAGGTTGTCATACCTGGAATAGACGGACAGTTGTCGAGTCTCCAATTACAATCAACACTAGTAGAGAGAATCAAGGCTGCTTTGCCGACAGATGCCAGATTTCAGAGGCTCAGACAGAGGACAGAGGCTGGATTATAGACAGGACTACGGATACATGAAGACGGAATACTGAGATGCGGAGATCGTCTCTATGTGCCAAACGGAGAACTTCAGCAGGAATTGATGACAGAGGCACATAGTTCCACCTATTCTATTCACCCAGGCGGCACGAAGATGTACAGAGATCTAAGACAGTACTACTGGTGGCACGGAATGAAGAGAGAGATAGCACGCTTCGTGGCCAAGTGCCTGGTGTGCCAGCAAGTCAAGGCTGAGCACCAGAGATCTGCAGGATTGCTTCAACCACTTCCTATACCGGAGTGGAAATGAGAGCATATCACTATAGACTTTGTTACGGGCTTTCCGAGGAGTCCTAGTGGGCGCAATACAGTATGGGTAATCGTGGATAGACTCACCAAGTCCGCACACTTTCTACCCTTTAGAGTTGGACAATCGACAGAGGCTTTAGCAGATATGTATATGAGGGAGATCGTGCGCCTACATGGAGTGCCAGTTAGCATCGTGTCTGACAGGGATACGAGATTTACGTCTTACTTTTGGCGGAGTATGCAAGAGAGTCTTGGTACTCGCCTAAAGTTTAGCACAACGTATCACCCACAAACAGATGGCCAGTCAGAGCGCACCATTCAAACGCTAGAAGACATGTTAAGAGCGTGCATGCTGGACTTCGGAGGATCGTGGGAGGACCACTTATATTTGGTCGAGTTTTTCTACAACAACAGCTATCAAGCTAGCATTCAGATGGCTCCCTATGAAGCGTTGTATGGCAGGAAATATCGTTCTCCAGTATGCTGGAGTGATATAGGCGAACGACAGATTCTCGGACCAGAGTTGGTTGTTCGGACGGTAGAGAAGGTAAAGAAGATCCAAGGACACCTTCGAGCAGCACAAGACCGACAGAAGCATTGGGCGAATGTGCATCGCCGACCCTTAGAGTTTCAGGTTGGAGATCACGTATTCTTAAAGATCTCACCTACACGAGGGACTATTAGATTCGGAGGCAGAGGAAAGCTGAGTCCGAGGTACATCGGACCCTTCGACATATTAGAACGCGTCGGAGAGGTTGCTTACAGATTAGCGTTACCGCAGACCTTGGAAGGGGTCCACGACGTCTTCCACGTATCTCAATTGAGGAGGTACATATCGGATCCTAGTCACGTGCTTGACCATTCCGAGATCACGGTCGGCCCGAGCCTATCATATGAAGAGGAGCCTGTGGAGATTCTAGACAGAAGTGAGAAAGTACTACGAGGGCAGACCATTCCACTAGGGCGGGTTGCATGGAGGCATCATGCACCGGGCGAATCGACTTGGGAACGCGAGGAGGACATTAGACAACGCTACCCCCACCTCTTCGAAGGACTAGGTACGTATTAGTACTTTACTTATTCATTTAGAAATTCTTGTCATGCGTATGTTTTAATTTCGAGGACGAAATGCTCTAAGGAGGGTAGATTGTAAACCCCCTCAACCAATTTAGGGATTTATTTAAAATAAATAAATTTATAATAAACTAGAGAATAGGGATAATCGAATTTAATTAGGATTTTGTGCAAACAACTATATGTTTTATTACACCGCACCATTGCTACGAGGTTGGAAAGCCACACTAGCAAATACCTTCGACCCAATGACACGAACATCTTTTAGATATGCCGGACTACCCCTCGGACCTTTGTGCAGAAATAAATGCTCGTTGTTGCGTCTCAACTTAGCTACGCCATATTCCTTAGAGAGCACCTTGCAATTATTAAATTAATTAAACTCGAAATCAAATCCACTCCAGCTAGGCCTGACCAAACCAGACCCTTGGACCCTGGCCGGCCCAACCCCAAGACCAAGCCCGAATGTCATTCCCTATATATAAGTACTCAACTTCCTCCATGTAAACCCAAAACTAAACAACCCCTCATAAACCCAAACCCTAGCCGCATACTCCCCTCTCCCCTACGCCAACCATCATCATCACCGACCCATCACCATCACCGGAGCCACATATTTCTCCCCCGACCCGCTGTCACCGCCGACCCGCTGCCATCTCACCGACCCGCTGCCATCCCACCGCTGCCGCTGTTCCTTCAGTCGACGCAGCCGTACGCTGAGCGACGAGCCGCCGCGGAGCCAACTCGACCCCCGCGCGCTGCTGCCGCTGCCGCGCCTGCTGCTGTCGCCACCGCTGCTGCCTTGCTAGTTGTCGCCGGACGGAGCCCTTATACGCCGGAGCAATAGCCGCGGACAAGCCAGGCCTCACTCGACCCCGACCAGGTAACGAGCGTCGATCATTGGTTAACCTCATTATGCCATTGTGTCGTATCATTGCATGGATACGAGTTAACAATTGAAAACCCTAATTTTGGTTATGTGAAGGATTAATCATAATGCTTAGATGACTAATAGATGGTAATTAATAACTCAGTAATTGTCCTCATAACTGAGATTGTTATAAATGACTGGTAAAACCATCTATAACAACCTGGACGAACCAGGTGTACTGAACATGGATAGGTAAGGACCAGGAATGGTACTAGACGTAATATAATTTCCGTAAAACCATAAATTAGAACTAATGTCTTGAGGCACACGATCGATGACAGAACACGTGTACACCCTAGCTACGTGTACACACAGTGCTGTATTCGATTAACCGTGAACTTGAGACAGACCCTCAAGAGCAACGTAGTGTCAGTACACTGGGTCTTATTGTCTGATGTAGAATTCTATATTATATTGTGTGCCAGGATCATCGGATCAGACATGAGACATCGCCGGAGCAGGCTTCTGGCATTCACAGCTTCCGGATACAGGCAAGATACCTTGCTATATTTACTGTCTAAATTAAATATGCATCTGTTGTATTGTGTTCTCGTTGCTTGTAACTTATACAACTGTGCGCGTCCGAGTTGTCTCGGGTGCATTCGACGGGTATGTCGATGATTAGTTATATATGGACTTAGATCTTAGCAGACTCAACCCATTGGACGATATTCTATTATTGTCTGAGACCTGACACCTTACACGTTCACTGAGACATATTCATATTGGGACGTGGGTTTGCGTATTCGACTAGCTATCGTTGCGTACATCCTACATCACGGTTAGCATGTAGTCAGGATATAAATTAGAGACTTGGCATATAGATGCATGGTATGTGCGTCGAGTAGTCGACTTGTGTATCTACATTGGGCGGGGAGGACAGCTAGGAGGCGTATGGGATACACCCATTGGAACCGTAGTTCGGAGGAACCTCGGGTCCAATGATTTTCCCTTTACACTGATGCCACGTTCTTCGGAGAGATATGGACGATATACTGTACAGATGCCATTCTCTTCGGAGTTTAGACGCTATGCCTACGCCTACTCATACGCATCAGAGTTGGCCTCACATTGCATTCACTTAGATGGCTAGTACACCCTTATTGTATTTATTTTATTCAGTATTCATATATAGCATGTTGTTTTCTTGTATCTTGTTACGTCCCTCTGAGGACCTGGTACCTTTCCAGATTTAGACGAGGCTTACTACCCCACCATATACGGCCCAGGATAGGAGACGAGATTTGCTACAGCCGAGGAGTTGGAGGTGCAGCCGTCAGAGTTCCCGTGATCAGTTGGTAGGCCATTAGCCTAGATGGAGGACATCATTATCTTCTCAGCTGATGCCCTAGTTATTACCTTTTATATCTTCTTTCAGTACTTTATTTCGTCATAGTAGTGGGTTTGTTCCCACCAGACATCACTGGTTGTACTATGATATCTTGAGACTGGTATTTATCAACCAGCAGTTTATTTAGTGTTTTTTGCTCTTTATATTGTGGATGAGATTAGATTACCTGTATTTGACTGATATTGGACATGTTAGTATTCTAGGACAGCGTAGCACTCTTCGGGGATTCATTAAATTGGGATATCCTCGGTGATGTGTCAGCTGGTTATTGTCACGTGGCCTGGTTCCATATATTTTAGGACTGGGGCGTGACAATCATGCTGTCCTCTGGTGCTCCGCCTTCACTTGTTGACATACCAGACATTTAGCTACAAAGTGAGCTATTTCTCTCTTCATTCCATGCCACCAAAAGTGTTGTCGTAAGTCACGATACATCTTGGTGCCTCCAGGATGAATAGAATATATCGAACTATGAGCCTCTGTCATCAGCTCCTGTCGAATCTCTCCATTTAGAACATAAAGACGATCACCACATCGTAATGTTCCATCCTCATGAATGTGCAATCCGGTCTGCTCTCTGGCCTCTGTCCTTACCTTCAGTCTCCTGAATCTGGTGTCTGTAGGCAAAGCTTCCTTAATCTGCTCTACTAAAGTTGATTGTACTTGCAGGTTGGCTAGCGTCCCATCTCCTCCGGGTAATATCACTTCGATGCCAAGCTCTTGCAAGTCCTCCAATAGTTCCCTCTGTGCTGTCAAGAAGTAAGCTGCTGGTTTCTGGCTTAACGCGTCTGCTACCACGTTAGCCTTGCCTGGATGATAATGTAGCTCTATCTTGAAATCTTTCATCAACTCGAGCCATCGACGTTGCCTTATATTTAACTCCTTCTGCGTGAAGACGTACTTGAGGCTTTTGTGGTCTGTATAGATCTCCACTCGTTTCCCATATAAGTAATGTCTCCATAGCTTCAGAGCAAATACAACGGCTGCAAGTTCCAAGTCATGAGTCGGATAATTCTTCTCATGTACTCGTAACTGCCTAGATGCATATGCAATCACCTTGCCATGCTGCATCAACACGCATCCCAAGCCTTTCCCTGATGCGTCACTGTAGATCACATAACCTCCTGATCCCGACGGAATTGTCAATACTGGTGTTGTAGTCAGTCGCTTCTTCAACTCTTCAAAGGTGGCTTGACACTCATCGGTCCATATAAATTCTTGATCCTTGCAAGTCAAACGAGTCATAGGTACTGCTATCCTTGAGAATTTTTTCACGAAACGTCGATAATATCCCGCAAGTCCAAGGAAACTCCTTACCTATGCTGCTGATTTAGGAACATGCCATGTCTCAACTGCGGAGATCTTCTCTGGATCAACAGAAATACCATCTCCTGTAACAACATGCCCAAGAAATAAAACTCTGTCCAAGAAGAACTCACATTTGCTGAGCTTTGCATATAACTGCTCTCTCCTCAAAGTCTCTAGAACAATCCGCAGGTGCTTCTCGTGCTCTTCGTGGCTCTTTGAATAGACAAGTATATCATTTATGAAGATGACCACGAACTGGTCCAAGTACTGGTGGAAGACTCGTTTCATCAAGTCCATGAAGATTGCTGGAGCATTGGTCAATCCAAACGGCATGACCAAAAACTCGTAGTGCCCATATCTTGTTCTGAATGCGGTCTTCGGAATATCCTGCTTCCGTACCTTCACCTGGTGATATCCCGATCTCAAATCTATCTTCGAGAATACCTTGGCTCCACTGAGTTGATCAAATAAGTCATCAATGCGTGGCAATGGATATTTGTTCTTTACAGTCACTGCATTCAAGGCCCTGTAGTCAATGCACATATGCACTGACCCGTCCTTCTTTGGTACAAACAACACCGGTGCCCCCCAGGGTGATGCACTTGGTCGGATAAAACCTTTCTCTTCTAGTTCTTTCAATTGTGCCTTCAGCTCATCCATCTCCTTTTTCGCCAGTCTGTAAACATGTGATGCTATAGGTGCTGCTCCGGGTGCTAGTTCAATTGAAAACTCTACGTCTCTGTCTGGGGGTAGTCCTGGCAAATCCTCTGGAAAGACATCTAGAAATTCTGAAATAATGGGGTGATAAACAACGTCGTCCATTGCGAGCTGCATACCATCAAGGATTTCTGTAAAACCTCGTGTAAACTCAAGTTCAGGCTGGCCTGGTACCTTAAAAAAATGCTTCCTCCAAAGCAATCGAAGAAAGCATGGTACTTGCTTAGTCGGTCCATTCCAAGCACAATATCAAAAGATGGCATATGAAGGACTAAGAGTTGGGCGTTAATCTCTCTGCCACGTATCACTATAGGACCTGATCTACAAATTCGGCTAACTGGTACAACTCCTCCTCCGGTAAGAATTCTAACACAACTAGATAAAGGTGTAGAGATAATGTTGTATTTGGCAATAAAACTAGATGATATGAATAAGTGGGTGGCTCCCGTATCAAACAATGTCACAGTCGAAAAAGTAAAAGCAAGAGTAATACTTGCTATGACATCCACCTCATGATCCATGTCATCTACTTCCAATGCAAAAGCTCGTCCGTTCCTCTGCGGCTGTCTATGTCCGTCCCTCATATACTGCTCCCCCTGGGTAGGTAGCGGTGGTCCTCTCTGAAATCCTCCTACTGCTGGGGGTCGAGGTGCTCCCGGTCCAGTCATCTGCTGAGTTGGCTTCGGTGCTGGAAGCACTAGTCTCTGTGCTGGCGGTGGTAGTGTCAATGTCTGCTGCTTTGGACAGTCTCTTGCCAAATGCTGTCCGGAACCACATCGTAAACACTGTCCTAAGCGGCCTCGACAATCTCTTAAAATGTGTCCAATTTTTCCACAATAATTACATTGGGGTTTCTCCGGAATCTGGTACGGTCCGGTTCTGTGTTGCTGATGCTACTGTGCCAAGGGACGTCTGATAGGTCCTCCCTGTTGTGTCCTTGCCAGTCCCTGTTGTGTCCTTGTCGATCCTTGTTGTGTCCTCAGCTGACCTCCCTTTCCTCTGCTGATAGTTTCTTGCAATCTGGCTTCTGTCAGTAGTTCAGCATAAGAGACTCGGGACTGCGAGCTTGTACAATGTTGTAGCTCCTGGGTCAGTCCTCGACGAAACCTCTTAGCCTTGGCGAAGTCATCTGGTATTAAAGCAGCGCCAAGTCATCTGGCGAAGTCATACTCGTCCACGGTTCGGTTCCTTTTCTCCAAGTGAAGAAACTGATCGTACAATGTATCTCTGACGGTGTCCGAAAAGTATTTCCTCTCGAAGCAGTCCAAGAACTTCTCCCAAGTCTGGTATGTACCCAACTGGCGCTCCATGGATTTCCACCAGTGATGAGCATTACCATCTAGAAGCGTCCGTACACCCGTCATCCATAGGTCCGTAGGTAACTGCGATGCCTCCAAAAGCTTCTGCGTGTGAGTGATCCAGTTGGTAGTCTCCTCCGGGCTCTCAGTGCCCTTGTACGGCCTCGGACCCATCTGAATAAAGTCCTTTACTGATCCCACTCTAGCTCGAGGTACTGGAGCTAGTGCTTGGGCTGGTACAGTAGCCGGTGCAGCCATCCTCTCAAGTGCTGCTAAAAATTCTTGCCTCTGCTCGGCTGCCCGCTGCCTCTGTCCCTGCATCATCATCTGGAAGAATTGGAACAGCTGCGCTTGGCCATCTTGCGGTACTGGGAAAGCTGGAAGGTTCCCAATAGGTGAAGCGGGAAGATCAGATGGAATTGGAGTGTGAGTCTGTTCATCTGGCCCTGAAAGTCTAGGAAGCGTTGGGGTCCCTCCTTGAGTCTGACCATTGACTCCAGAAGCTGTGTCGCCATCGGCGGCAGTACATCCATTTTGCATATCCATCTCTCTGCAGGTAATGTACGAAACGATTAGAAGAAGTACAGGAATCAAACATGATGCAAGTATTAAATAGGAAAGATGAGTTTCAGTCAAGCGTTGATGAGATCCTTATACTCTATTCCTATACGCAGGCTTGTTCGGTACAGTTACGTAACCGAGACAATATATTCTTGACCTGCATGGGCCACCACCAAAAACATGTCACGCCCCAGTCCCAAAATACGTAGGACTAGGAATACGTAACACGCCAGCCGTATGTATACGAACTCCAATATATGGAAACCATATACACACGTACGCTGTACATGAATATCCAATCCACAGTGGTAATATACTGTCACAATAAGTCACACATAAATCTATATCTCATCCACATCATAAATAATAGATAAATGGAAATCAATAACTGAATATCAATAAGCAGTCTCAAAGTATGATAGTCGGATGGAAATAAATCCACTGCAAATCGACCATAATAAACTACTAAAGTGAGAAGAGAATAAACTCTAATATAAGAATAAATGTCTCAAAAAAGAATAGCAACTAGAATCTCTAAACAGCTGCAATGAATCACATATAATCCGAAGGTAAGATCTCCTCAGACTGATAGGTAGCGTCAGGTCCAGGTCCATACTCCTGTGGGTACTCCTGCTCATCTATGCCTGAAAAGGTACCAGGTCCTTAGAGGGATGTAACAAGATACATATAAACATGCCAATAAAGTACTGAAATAAAAACATCTATTGGGGTCGCCTAACCATCTATGTGAATGCAGTTTGAGAACAACTTTCCACCAAGTGGGCTATCTGGCTGAAAACTGGGATTGGCATGACTCTCTCGGAGAATTAGGGGCCTCAAAGCATGTCGTCTTTTGAACGGCAGAGGCCGCCAAGTAGTATAGGGGTCATCACCGCCCGTATCTCCAGCGGAGCTTCCGGGTTACAAAAGAAAAAGTGTAAAGGAGCCCAAATGCCTTACTTGTTGTTCTCCCCACCCAATGCTCTAAGCATGTCATGTCCATGACACGATAAAACCTCTAATAACCGCCAGGTCTACTAGCATGCAAAGTTTCTATTGACAGTTATCCCTATCCGTTGCACGACCTATACGTACCAGTGGCCAGCCGAGTACGCAAGTCCGTGTCCTACATGTGACTCACAATCGTGTAAGAATAGTGTCATGGCCAATGAAACATAAATGTCTCATAAAGATGGGGTAGTCTCATAAAGTAGGTCCAATGCATATACATAAATAAAACATAGTACGACGACACCGTCGTTGCACCCAAGTTTCCTTGGACGCGTAATTTATATAGCAGTTAAAATAAATGAACTAAAATAAGTAGAAATAAACATGCATGCCTCATATGGAATATAAATACAGTACAATGGCAAGGTATACTTGACTGGCAAGAAATCTATAAATTGTACGCGCCCAAATGTCAAGGACGCTGAATCAGAAACTAATAGCTCCGAACTGTAGTGCCTCAAATCCCGATCCGACCGGGACGAGCACTATATAATTAGGCTTGTGGCTAGTCCGTCTGAGTCATAACTTAGATCTCGGCATCTTCTTGCCACGGACGAAATGCGATGATCCTTTCCAACTCATGGAAAGGCCTCTATTGAAACGAGTCCAATAATTTTCGTGTTTTGGTTGCTTGGTTTTCTTGATTGCCGCTTTGGGATTTTGATTTGGTGTTGCTTTCGATTTGCTTGGTTTTTGCTGCTGGTTTTATCGTTTGGAGATTGGATTTTGGGGAGTTCGGCAAGGAAGGATAGGCAAGATTTCTAACTCGGTGCTCGTGCTGTTTCAGGTCCGCGTAACTGACGTTTGATCGTCGCTAAGCGGGATTCCTAGTTTCAGCCTCTTTTCCCTTAACCAGTGAGTGGTTTGGTCTATTCTTTCCTACTTCTTCATGCCAACATCTCTAAGTTTCAAACGTTCACTCGATGATGCCCGGTTGGACGCCTAGGAAATCCTTAGCCACAAGGCATGCCAGCCACTAAGAAAAGAACATGGGAATTGTAGACTATTTTTCATTATATGCTTGCACACATTATAAACTTGGGTATAAAGAAAGGAAAGTTGGTCGTTGGTGGCGGCCTAGTGCCTCGGATAGAGTTTGGACCCATGGGGTACCAAAATCGGAATACCGCTTGAGAAAATATGAACTGTTGCATGAGATATATATGTTGCTGCTTTACTTCTTCTGTTTGTTTCGATGCATTGTATGAGATATGAATTATTCATGCATTTGCATGGTCTGGGATAACTTGTGCACAAGGTTTGGCATTTCCTCGAAACGGTTTTTTGGGGCACTGGAACCGTATCGATCCGGAGGGAAATATTCGATTCGTGCTAGTCACGATGCTTAGCGGGACCTCCAGCAGGGCTTGCTACCCGGGCTGATAGGGCGCGCCGCTAATGCTTGGAAATATGTTCCTAAGGTGTCGATCACACCAATGACCGTAAAGAATGGAACACATGCTAATTATTGTCTTGTGCAGATGGTAAGTATACTTGTGTTTCGTTGCAGGAAAGGCGTGCATCGATTGAGTAAGCAATCAGTGTACTGGTTGGATTCGATGCTATTTTCATTCCTATCAAAACATGCAACTGATATGAATTAATTTTACTTGATTCCTTATAGAAGTTATCTTAATGCATGCTCGCCCCTAAAAATCTAGTGTCGATTTAGTCGAGTGGGTTCATCCCGCTCACCAGTACAAGTTGAGTACTGACCCACGTTGTGGGAAACTATTTCAGGCAATCAGACGGTACAACGCTAGTGCATAGCGAGGAGGCGTTAGGAGCACCTCTATTTTGAAGTATAGCTGGAGTCCGTTCATTTTGGAGGCATGGACTTCAATCTATACAAGGGCGTAATGTACAAACGACGTGGACTATCTGACGGAGCGCGCCTGCATTTTGAGTTATCTTTTGTAATGCAATTCAATAGCCGAGAAGGCGCATCAATGTAAACTCTATATAAATTACTCTGAATTATCAATAAAAAAGCATGTTTCTTCCGCACTTGTGTTCAAATCTCTGTGAATGTGTTTTATAAATTGTGTTTCAAAATGGGTTCCTAAAACTGCAAGTTCTTGCCTTGTGTCAGCGCAACCCCAGGCTCGTACGACATCACGCCCCAGCGAGGACGAATCGATTCCTTAAAGGATCCGGCGAGGACGAATGACCCTTTCGGGATCGGGGCGTGACATATTGGTATCAGAGTACGGCTGTATTTCCTTGGGATTTCAAAAGAATATAAAAGAGTTTGATGCGCCTCTCAATTGAGTTGCGTTCGGCGTCCGCTGCATGAGATGAGTCGCCTATACAATGAGCCCATAGATATAAAATCTATCGATTTTGGAGTGTTAACAAGCTACTCTCTTTTGTAGCAATGGCTAAGAAAAATATTGTCGCTGCAAGCAGTGCTCAGCCTATTCAGAGCGATCCGACAAGTTCTGGAGAATCCGGAGGAGCGGATTCAAACGGGATGTCAGAACGGCTTATGCACCTCATGGAGGCGCAGCAACAACAAGCTATTACTCAGCAGGCAAATATTCAGACCCAGTTTGCTGCTCAACAGAAACAGATGGATACTATGATGCAACTGATTGCATCATTGGTACCCAGCAACGGAGGAGATACAGCGACGCCGCCGGCTGTGACGGTAGAGGATGAGTCAGAAGAAACTCAGCCTCCAGCTAGGAACACCTGCCGTACGGCAGAGTTCACAAAAATGCATCCACCCACGTTCAACGGACGAGCGAAACCGGACGTGGTAATGGGATAGATTGCTAAGCTGGAGGCACTCTTCAATCTGGTTGGCATCCGGGGATCCAAGCGAGTTGTCTGTGCATCGGTTCAACTGGAACTGCGTGCGCATGATTGGTGGGAGGCAACTAAGCAAGGGATTTACGATGCCAATCCCAACTGCAAAATCACTTGGAAAATATTCAAATCTGCCTTCATTGAACAATATATTCTCCGAGCCGTGCGTCAACAGAAGGAAGATGACTTCAGCAATCTGGTACAAGGAAGTCTGTCTGTTGATGATTACGACTCAATGTTCGCTAAGCTGGCCAAGTTTGCTGGGCACTTCTTGCCTAACCAGCAGGCGTGGTGTTATCGTTTTCAAAAAGGTTTGAATAACGAGTTGCGTAGGGACGTCATCAACCAGAGGTGCCAAACATACAGGGAATGCTACGAAGCAGCCCTGAATAGCGAGCGGATATTTGGGCGCAATCCTCCAAAGGTAGATGTGCAAACCCCCCGTACCAACCACAGCAAACGTCCTCTGGAAACGGGAGGGCCTGGAGCACAAAAGCGTCCGCACACATCAGAAAACAGGGGTCCATCCCAAGCACCGTACTGCCATAGGTGCGGCAGAGTAGGGCATCGAATGAATGAATGCCGAGCTAGAGGGTGTTTTAAATATGGTCGTCTGGACCACAAATATTTTCAATGTCGTGAGGGCAAACCGAATCAGAACAACGGGAATCGGAACAATAGGAATCAGAACAAGGGGCCTCCAGCAAGTGATGCCAATGTTGTGCCAGTGAACCCACAACGTCAAGGTGCTCAAGGCCGAGTCTATGCATTGACTCGGGATGAGGCATCTGTCTCTGAAACGGTCGTGACAGGTACATTACTTTTGAGAGAACTGCCCGCTAGAGTCTTATTCGATTCAGGTGCTACGCATAGTTTCATATCTGCTGATTTTACTGTTGAGCATAAATTAGCTTCTACTCCCTTAACTATGAATCTTTGCGTAAGCACACCTTCGGGAGTCGATATGACCGCCTATGCGATCTGTAGGGATGGTTATATTTGCATCGGAGGAAGGAGGCTTTCCTTAGATGTTATTCTACTAGACATTAAGGATTACGATATTATTCTCGGGATAGATTGGTTGGGTGCTTGCCATGCAACAATCGAGTGTGCGGAGAAGCGAGTCGTATTTCGTCTACCCGGCGAGGCAGACTTCTACTATTCGTGCAGCGCTACAACGAAGACGGCAATGGTGATATCAGCAATTTTGGCTAGGCGTATGTTGCATTCGGGTTGTGAAGGGTACTTAGCTTCTGTTCGAGACACCCGGCAGGAAAGTGCAAATGCAGCCAGGCTGATGTCATAGCAGATTTCCTCGACGTGTTCCCGGACGAGCTGCCTGGAATGCCTCCTGATCGTGAGATCGAATTCAGCATCGACACATTTCCGGATGCGCGACCGATATCGAAGGCACCTTATCGAATGGCTCCAGCAGAGCTGAAAGAACTTAAGGTTCAGTTACAAGATCTGTTGGACCGAGGATACATTCGTCCAAGCGTTTCTCCGTGGCGTGCTCCGGTGCTGTTTGTGAAAAAAAAGGATGGATCCATGCGGCTGTGTATTGACTACCGAGAATTAAATAAGGCGACCGTTTGGAATCAGTATCCATTGCCAAGGATAGATGACTTATTTGATCAACTCCAAGGTGCAACGGTTTTCTCTAAAGTTGATCTCTGGTCAGGGTATCACCAGTTGAAAATCAAACCAGAAGATATTCAAAAATCTGCGTTCAGGACCCGTTACGGACACTATGAGTTCCTCGTGATATCGTTCGGCTTGACGAACGCCCCTGCAGCTTTCATGGATCTGATGAACCGCGTGTTTCGGCCGTACGTAGACAAGTTTATCGTCGTGTTCATCGACGACATTCTGATATATTCCAAGAACGAGGCGGAACACAAGGAACACCTGAAGATTGTACTACAGACATTACGAGAGCATAAGTTGTTTGCTAAGATCAGCAAGTGTGAGTTCTGGTTGAACAGCGTGGCGTTCCTTGGTCATGTCGTCTCGGCAGAAGGCGTCGCCGTAGACACGAAGAAAATAGAGGCGGTGGTGGACTAGAAACAACCTACGTCAGCCAGCAAAGTACGAAGCTTTCTCGGCCTAGCAGGATACTATCGTAGGTTCGTGAAAGATTTCTCTAAACTGGCCTCGCCTTTGACTCGCCTTACTCAGAAAGGGATTGTATACAAATGGAGTGATGAATGCGAAGCCAGCTTTCGAGAACTTAAGCGGCATCTTATTTCAGCTCCGATTCTTGCACTTCCAGATGGGGTAGAGGAGTTTCAGATATACAGTGACGCTTCAGGACTCGCATTGGGATGTGTACTCATGCAACGGGACAAGGTAATATCGTACGCCTCCAGGCAAATGAAGCCGCACGAGAAAAACTACCCGACACACGATTTGGAATTGGCAGCGATTGTATTTTCACTGAAGTTGTGGAGGCATTATCTTTATAGTGTTGCTTGCAAAATCTTTACAGATCACAAGAGCCTCAAGTATCTATTCACCCAACAAGAACTGAACCTCCGACAGCGGCGTTGGCTAGAACTTATTAAGGACTATGATCTAACGATCGCTTATACTCCGGGCAAGGGAAACGTCGTTGCTGATGCTCTGAGTCGAAAGCACGTGGGCTCGTTATCTATAAACAACCGTTTACTTCGAGATCTTGAGGCAATGGGCATCGAGTTTCGAGTTCGGCATCAAGGCGTGCAGCTGGCACCACTCCATCTTGAACCGAGTTTACGTGGTAGAATCAAATCAGCTCAGGAGGGCGATCAGTTCCTAGCGAAGGTACGCGGATTGATCTCGGCGAAGAAGACGTCTGACTTTGTGGCAGGCGAAGATGGGGCCTTACAGATGAAAGGAAGGCTATGCGTCCCTAGCGACCCTGAACTCCGAAGGGAAATTATGGCAGACGCACACTACGCGAAGTATTCTTTGCATCCGGGGAGCACTAAGATGTACAAGGACTTACGCGGTACCTTCTGGTGGCAAGGTATGAAGCGGGATATGGCGACCTTTGTGTCACAGTGCATGGCATGTCAACAGGTGAAAGCTGAACATCAGAGGCCCAACGGGGAGCTGCAGAACCTCGCTATTCCCGAGTGGAAATAGGACAACATCTCTATGGATTTCATTGTGGGATTTCTGAAGACGCCACGGGAGCATGATGCGATTTGGGTCATAGTTGATCGTTTGACCAAATCAGCCCACTTTTTTCCCATAAAAGTTGCTTGGAGCGTCGATCGGTTAGCACAGATTTACATAGACGAGATTGTTCGATTATACGGAGTGCCTGCTTCTATCGTCTCTGACCGTGACGGACGTTTCTTATCTCATTTCTGGACTAGCGTGCTGTGGCAGAACCATACAGTTGGGGAATCAACCTGGGAAGTCGAATCGGAGATGAAGGAGAAGTATCCTTCGTTGTTTGTTGAGTCGGAGGTAAGGCTTGTTCTTAAGTTTTGGGTCAAAACTTTTTCTTAGTGGTATATTATGTAGTGCCTCAAATCCCGATCCGACCGGGACAAGCACTATATAATTGGGCTTGTGGCTAGTCCGTCTGAGTCATAACTTAGATCTCGGCATCTTCTTGCCACGGACGAAATGCGATGATCCTTTCCAACTTATGGAAAGGCCTCTATTGAAATGAGTCCAATAGTTTTCGTGTTTTGGTTGCTTGGTTTTCTTGATTGCCGCTTTGGGATTTTGATTTGGTGTTGCTTTCGATTTGCTTGGTTTTTGCTGCTGGTTTTATCGTTTGGAGCTTGGATTTTGGGGAGTTCGGCAAGGAAGGATATGCAAGATTTCTAACTCGGTGCTCGTGCTGTTTCAGGTCCGCGTAACTGACGTTTGATCGTCGCTAAGCGGGATTCCTAGTTTCAGCCTCTTTTCCCTTAACCAGTGAGTGGTTTGGTCCCTTCTTTCCTACTTCTTCACGCCAATATCTCTAAGTTTCAAACGTTCACTCGATGATGCCCGGTTGGACGCCTAGGAAATCCTTAGCCATAAGGCATGCCAGCCACTAAGAAAGGAACATGGGAATTGTAGACTATTTTTCATTATATGCTTGCACACATTATAAACTTGGGTATAAAGAAAGGAAAGTTGGTCGTTGGTGGCGGCCTGGTGCCTCGGATAGAGTTTGGACCCATGGGGTACCAAAATCGGAATACCGCTTGAGAAAATATGAACTGTTGCATGAGATATATATGTTGCTGCTTTACTTCTTCTATTTGTTTCGATGCATTGTATGAGATATGAATTATTCATGCATTTGCATGGTCTGGGATAACTTGTGCACAAGGTTTGGCATTTTCTCAAAACGGTTTTCCGGGACACTGGAACCGTATCGATCCGGAGGAAAATATTCGATTCGTGCTAGTCATGATGCTTAGCGGGACCTCCAGCAGGGCTTGCTACCCGGGCTGATAGGGCGCGCCACTAATGCTTGGAAATATGTCCCTAAGGTGTCGATCACACCAATGACCGTAAAGAATGGAACACATGCTAATTATTGTCTTGTGCAGATGGTAAGTATACTTGTGTTTCGTTGCAGGAAAGGCGTGCATCGATTGAGTAAGCAATCGGTGTACTGGTTGGATTCGATGCTATTTTTATGCCTATCAAAACATGCAACTGATATGAATTAATTTTACTTGCTTCCTTATAGAAGTTATCTTAATGCATGCTCGCCCCTAAAAAGCTAGTGTCGATTTAGTCGAGTGGGTTCATCCCGCTCACCAGTACAAGTTGAGTACTGACCCACGTTATGGAAAACTATTTCAGGCAATCAGACGGTGCAACGCTAGTGCATAGCGAGGAGGCGTTAGGAGCACCTATATTTTGAAGTATAGCTGGAGTCCGTTCATTTTGGAGGCATGGACTTCAATCTATACAAGGTCGTAATGTACAAACGACGTGGACTATCTGACGGAGCACACCCTGCATTTTGAGTTATCTTTTGTAATGCAATTCAATAGCCGAGAAGGCGCATCAATGTAAACTCTATGTAAATTACTCTGAATTATCAATGAAAAAGCATGTTTCTTCCGCACTTGTGTTCAAATCTCTGTGAATGTGTTTTATAAATTGTGTTTCAAAATGGGTTCCTAAAAATGCAAGTTCTTGTCTTATGCGAGCGCAACTCCAGGCTCGCACGACATCACGCCCCAGCGAGGACGAATCGGTTCCGTAAAGGATCCGGCGAGGACGAATGACCCTTTCGGGATCGGGGCGTGACACGAACAAACGTCTTCGGATGCTAAAATAGACATCATCAACATTTTTGGAATGAGCAAAATTGCTAAAAAGCACTTCCCTTTCGTCCAATTTGGACACAGGAGCAAAATGGTAATTTCGGATAAAAGTGGGGTCCACGTGTGGTCCACTTTGCACCGAAAAATGTGCCAAGGGTAACAGTCTCTAAATGGGACAAATTATAGGTCACACAACTCTAAATGTCAATACGAACCCAACGGTATGTCCAAATATGGATTTCGATGGGCCGAACACAATTTTGCCCAAAAAATCAACCGTGGGGCCCGCCAAGTGGCGACTTGGTCAACTGTCTCAGAATTACGTGAAAATTGGGTCACAGGACCAGCGAGTTACCACGAGTCCAGTGGCGCAAGTTTTGTCGCAATCTGACGAGCGTGCACAAAATGCGCGCGTCTTTCGCAAAAGTTGTGACACAGGGTGTGTCCGCGGATACGGGCTGATTTCGGCGCGCACACGCGTCCAAATCAATTTTTGCGACTCTCACGTGTCCGATTACGCTGCATACACCGTTTGGTATACTTGGTACACGGCGGGACGGTCCCGTTTGGCAGGACGCGCTCCGTTTCATAACTTTTAGAAATCTAAAAAAAAGTGTGTTCGTGGAGTTTTCCAACGAATTTAATTCTGTCTATAGCAGTTAATAATCTAGGGTTATTTAACAGAAATTAAACTAGGTCAAGTGTTCTACGCATACCAAAAAGAATCATCGAATTCGGATCTCTGTGGTGGGAGATACGAACTCGGAAACATGGGTGATCATCGCAGTTTTCTGCGATCCCAGAATTTGGTCTATTTTTGCCAACTTTGGCGCTATTTTTGCCTATGGTTATGCGTTGTTCAAGGTCTACTATCACACAGATATGGAAGAGTGTTAAGGGGTGAGCATACCGGTGAAGACGGGGTGGCGTTTGGTTGAGCGAGGCGACGGAAAACAGCTTTGGAACACATGTATCTCGCTGGAAAATTCTGCAGTGCGCGGGGTCGCGGTCGTCGGGATTGGTTTGGACGGCCTGGCGGGGTTCTCCGGCTGCGGTGGCGGCGCTCCTTAAGTCTAGATGGGAAGAGGGAGAGTTTTGATGATTCTAGGGTTAGGGTTTTAGATGAAATAGAATATATATATATATATATATATATATATATATATATATATATATATATAAGAGAATGAGGGGTGGTCGTGTTCGTTCACAACGCGGGCTAAGGGGGGGTCTGTTGGGATTTTGTGTAAACCCCCTGAATTTTTAAAATTATTAAAACTTGGATTTTTCTAATTTTCTGGAATTTTCTGGGAATTTTCTGAAATTAAAATCAAGGTTCTTAATTATTAAATAATTTTTAATTGTTAATAAATAATATTAATATATCATGGAAATAACATTTTTGGGTGTAAAATGGAAAACTGGACTTAGGGTAATTTTTCTAGATTTTTCTGGGCCTCAGACCTATTTGTAAATACCTCAAAACTATTTTTATTAATTAATTAATTAATTAATTAAACTATTTATATTTATTATTATTTATTTTATTTTTTCTTTTTCTTTTGGGCCCGGCCCGGCCCAGTGGGCATCGCATCCTGTGGTGATCGCACACCGCGATCCAAAAACAGGAAAAACTAGACCCTATTTTATCCCAGAACTGAGTACGCCCCGCCAAACGGGACGACTTGGTCGCGTGCGGTCTTCACAGATACGTGCGAGTCGTCGATACGGACGTGTGAGATCTCGCGGAAGCTGATTCGGGTGTGCGTGCACACCGGAATCAACGCGTATCCGCGAACATCGCCCCGTATCCGACTTTCCTGTAATTTGCCCTAACTTCTTGTACACTCGTCAGATCGAGACAAAACTTGCGCCATCGGAGTCGTAGCGATACGCTGGTCCTGTGGGTCAAGTTTGGTTCGATTCTGAGAACGTTGACGAAATCGCGTGTCGTGGGCCCCACAGGCCCCGCTCGACGGGCAATTTTGTGATCGGCTCATCGGAATCCAAATCTGGAAGTTCCGTTGGGTTCGTATCAGCGTTCCTGACCTGTTGACACTAAGTTTGGTGAATTTGGAGACCGTTGACCCGGACACGTTTTTCGGTGCAAAGCGGGCCCACCGACGGACCCCGTTTTGACCCGAAACTGTCGTTTTTGCCCTTGTCTCCAAATTAGACCCAAAGACAAGCGTTTCTAGCTATTTGACATCTTCTGAGCGTGATGGTAATGTCTATTTCAGCTTTTGGACTCATCTCTGGATAATTTCCCCAAGAACAATTAATCAGATCCAAACAACAGGCAAGTACCTGCACTTCAAGTTAAATCTTTATATACGATAATTAATTCCCTGTTTTACTAGTACCCTTGATGATTACACCTAGTGTTAGGAATGCTGGATTTCATGTCTTGAATATTTGGAGTTCATGTCTTGTTTTTCATGTCGGGTGGAAGAATACTAGAAGGCATGTAGTTTACCCTTCCCCTTGTCATGTTTAATAGCTGTTGGTACGCGACTGTACCTCAGCCGGATCTCAATTTTCCCTGTTTAATAGCCGTTTATGATGGTCGGATTAGCCTTATAAACCCCTACATGCCAACTATGTATTCTAAAACAAACACAAGTTCACACAGATAGTTTCTGGTCTTGTTATGTTTCTTGCTGACTGTTGTAGTTTCATTTCCTGTCTCAGTTATTCCTGTTTTCTCATATTCCTGTTTACAGCATTAACTCTGAGATATTGATGTTCTTTTATGCAGTTTTCTCAACATGATATTCAATTTAATTGTCATAAATATTTAGTTTAATCTTGTTGTGCACTGTGTACTTTGCTCCTTTCCTGACTGGATCTGTTGATTTAGGCGATGATGAGGACCTTGCCCCTACATATTATGGTCCCTATGAGGGTACAGATGATACTTATGAGGAGCCAGATCCTACCCAGGAGACCCCTGCTGCAGAGTAGATAGCAGTAGCTATTTCATTTATTGCTCTTTATCTTAGTAATCGGGTTTGTCCCCGATTTCATTCCGATTCTCTGTACTAAGACATTTGAATCTGTTGTCACTTTTATTTCAATTGCAATCTTAAGTATCTGTTTCTCATTATTATCTTGTCTATGTTATTTGTGAATGAGTTAGATTAGTTAACTGTGGATATGACCTAGACAGCGTACTACCGCCGACTCTGCGGCGTAGGCTGGACGTACCCACGCACTCGTGCCCGAATTTTCGGGTGCGGGTCGTGACACATTTTTATGGTGGCCCATGCAGGTCCTATCCTTAAATAGGGTAATACCCTAGGACAGGGTATGGAATAAGGTTGAGGATTCTAGGAAAAGCTCATTCACAGTATAGGGTCCTTATTTCAATTCTTGATATCATTTCTGCTCAATTTTCCTATCGCCTTTGATTTCCAAGTAATCTATTCTGATCTTCCTATCCCTTAATCTTTCAGAATGGTCCAGACAAGGAACACAGTAGGAGGCACATCAGAATCAGCTGAGCAGAATGTGCCCGAGACTCTTGCACTCCCGCCGCCTCCATCTATTCCGGCAGTTACTCTGGATGGGGCACAGCTACTTGGAGTGTTCCAGGGACTAGTGGAATCCCAAAAAGAACGGACTGCACTTCTGCGGACCAGCCTCTCAGAAGCTCTTAAGTCCCAGGAGTCGCCACTCAAGAGGCCAGGGAGTGCCAAAGACTTCAAGAATCTTAGACCCCTGGAATTCTACGGAACTGAGGGCATTCTCTATGCCGATGAGTGGATAGAGAATGTCGAGAGACTCCTGAAGACTGCTCGGGTCCCTGATGACCTTAAAGTGGAGTCTGGAAGCCTGCAATTATTCGACATTGCTCGAACCTGGTTCAGAGATGAACCCCAACTATCTGCTCCTGACCTCACCTGGGAGGACTTCAAGAGGCTATTCAAGGAGAAATTCTACCCCGAAGTGGCTCGGGAAGCTCTCGAAAGCCAATTCGAGAGACTGGAACAAGGTAACCTGTCTGTTGATGAGTATACTGCTGAATTTAGCAGGTTGAGCCACTTTGCGGAGTACATAGTTCGTACCCCGGAGGACAGAGCCCGTAGATTCAAGAAGAGGCTGTCTCCGGATATTCGCCTTGCTGTCACCACCAGCCGAGCTCGCACCTATGAGGAAATCCTGAGCGTGGCACAAGGCGTTGAGAGAGATATGGGGCATAAACTAAAACGAGAGAGAGATACCGAAAATACGGGACCCAACA
This sequence comes from Iris macrosiphon, assembly GCA_036927795.1. Taxonomy (NCBI): domain Eukaryota; kingdom Viridiplantae; phylum Streptophyta; class Magnoliopsida; order Asparagales; family Iridaceae; genus Iris; species Iris macrosiphon. The sequence goes on from JAYESA010000018.1 coordinate 8,262,203, forward strand.
AACGCCCTTTTCAACAACAACAACAGCAGAGGGCCCCGCAGCAAACTCAGCGTCCTCTCCCTCGAGCTCCAGCACCCCAACACCAGGCTCAAGGACAGAACCAACAAGCTGCTGCTTGTAACTTTTGCCAAAAACCAGGTCATACTTGGCAAGTCTGCAGGAAGAGGCTAGGTGCCTGCCTCTACTGCGGCTCAGCAGCGCATCAAATGAGGGACTGTCCTGCTGCTCAAGGACGCACCGCTGCACCCACGGCTCCAGTCCAGGCCAGGGCCCCAGCAGCACAACAGAGGGGACCCCCGCTTCCAACACAACAATAACGCTTTGCTCAGCACCAACAGCAGCAACAGAGGGGTGCACCGCAGCAAGGCCGTGCTTATGCAATGACTCTGGAAGAAGCTGAAGCCACAGCAGACGTGATCACAGGTTCTGTGCTTATAAATTCAATACCAGCTATTACTTTATTTGACTCTGGAGCTTCACATTCATTCATGTCAGTAGATTTCCTTATGAAGCATAGCTTAATCACTAAACCCCTTAGGAATTGTTATAAGATCATTACCGGTGGAGGAATTATCCCGGTTAGTGATGCCTGTAACAATTGCCCTATTACATTGTGTGGAAGAGAACTGTATGCTAGGCTACTCGTAATGCCAGTTTCCAGTTTTGATATTATACTGGGTATGGATTGGTTGAGTCAACATCATGCCACTATAAACTGTCACAGAGGCAGTGTAATCTTCAGGCCTCCTGACAAGCCAGAATTTGAATTTGCTAGAGGTTCTAGAGAAATGGGTAATAACAAAATTTGTGGAGCCCTAGTAACAGAAGAATTGCCACTACCTATCATCTCTGAATATCTTGATATCTTTCCTGAGGATCTCCCAGGCTTACCCCCAGACCGAGAAGTTGAATTCTCTATTGACTTAGTGCCAGGAGCAGCACCAGTATCTCAAAATCCCTACAGAATCAACAAGAAGGAGATAATAGAACTAAATGAGCAAATCAAAGAGCTAGAAGACAAATGCTTCATTAGGTCTAGTGTCTCACCCTGGGGAGCTCCAGTATTATTTGTGCCCAAGAAGGACGGAACATCCCGAATGTGTATTGACTATAGGGCCTTGAATGCCTTAACAATTAAGAATAAGTATCCCCTACCCAGGATAGATGACTTATTTGATCAGTTGAGTGGAGCTCGGGTATTTTTAAAGATTGATTTGAGGTCTGGTTACCACCAAGTAAGGGTGAGAAAGGAAGACATCCCTAAAACTGCTTTCAATACCCGGAACGGACACTACGAATTCTTAGTAATGCCGTTCGGGTTGACGAATGCACCAGCAGTTTTTATGAACTTGATGAACAGAGTCTTTTAGCAATATCTAGACAAATTTGTAGTGGTCTTTATTGATGATATTTTGATCTACTCCAAGACCCCCGAAGAACATGAAGAACATTTGAGGCTAGCATTGGAGACTTTGAGGAAGGAAAAACTTTATGAAAAATTATCTAAATGTGCATTCTTCCTAGACAAAGTAGAATTCTTGGGACATGTTGTGACTGGAGATGGAATAGCAGTAGATCCTAAGAAGATAGCGGCAATAGAATCCTGGCCCACTCCAGACTCTGTAGCAGAGATTAGAAGCTTCCTGGGACTAGCTGGCTACTATCGGAAGTTTGTGAAGGACTTTGCTAGGATTGCGGAACCCATGACAAAATTAACAAGGAAGGACGAAGAGTTCACCTGGACTGATGAATGTCAGCATGCTTTTGAAGAATTGAAGAAAAGGCTGACTACTGCCCCTATTCTGACCTTACCTTCTGGAACCGGAGGATTCGCTATTTATAGTGATGCTTCTGGAAAAGGTCTAGGTTGTGTATTGGAGCAGAACAAGAAAGTAATAGCATATGCCTCTAGACAGCTTCGACCCCATGAAAAGAACTATCCAACTCATGATTTAGAATTGGCAGCTGTTATTTTTGCTCTTAAACTATGGAAGCATTATCTTTATGGAGAAAAGGTGGAAATATTTACAGACCATAAAAGTCTAAAATATATCTTCACCCAGAAAGAGCTGAACATGAGGCAAAGAAGGTGGCTGGAACTAATGAAAGACTTTGATATCACCCTTCAATATCATCCTGGGAAGGCCAATGTAGTTGCTGATGCTCTAAGCAGGTATCCTATAGCGATGTACTTGACTATGGACCGGCACTTGCTTGAGGACCTGGAAAGTTTAGGTATTGAGGTAATTATCCCAGGAAAAGAAGGCCAAATGATGAACTTGCAGATTCAGTCTACCTTAATAGACAAGATCAAGGAGACTCAGTTTCAAGACGAAGGGCTGCGAAGCCTTCGAGGTCAAGTGCAAGCTGGATTAGTGGAAGATTTCAGAATTCATGAAGATGGATCACTGAGGCATGGCGATAGATTATGTGTACCTCAAGGAGACATAAGGGAAGAAGTTATGCAAGAGGCGCACAGATCGCAATACTCTATACATCCAGGAGCCAACAAGATGTACAAGGACCTGAGGACGCATGTTTGGTGGCATGGCATGAAAAGAGAAGTAGCCAGGTTCGTATCTCGTTGTTTAGTGTGCCAGCAAGTCAAGGCAGAAAGACAAAGACCTGGAGGATTGCTTCAACCACTACCCATTCCGGAATGGAAGTGGGAACATATCACAATGGATTTTGTTTCCGGACTTCCAAGGACACTTAGTGGAAAGGATGCAATCTGGGTGATAGTAGATAGACTGACCAAGTCTGCACATTTTCTACCTTTCAAAGTGGGCCTATCTACAGAGAAGCTGGCAGATTTATATATCAGACATATTGTTAGGTTGCATGGAGTTCCAGTAAGTATTGTCTCCGATCGAGATTCAAGATTCACCTCTCACTTCTGGAAGAGCTTACAAGCCAGTTTGGGGACTCAACTCAAATTCAGCACAGCTTATCATCCCCAAACCGATGGACAATCGGAATGTACAATCCAGACACTTGAAGATATGCTTCGTACATATGTTCTAGATTTTAGAGGATCCTGGGAAGACTATCTACATCTTGTGGAGTTCTCTTATAATAACAGTTACCAAGCAAGTATTGAGATGACTCCATTTGAAGCTCTGTATGGACGAAGATGTCGTACCCCGCTATCATGGGATGACGTTGGAGAAAGAGCCCTGCTGGGACCAGAGATGGTGATCGATTCAACTGAGAAGGTAAAACAAATAAGGGACAGACTTCGAGTGGCTCAAGACATGCAACGACATTGGGCAAATAGCCACCGAAGGCCCTTGGAATTTGAGATAATTAAATTTATAAAATTCAAGTCAATTTAAATATTTTGATTATGGAACTAAGACTTGATTATGATTTTATTAAAGGTTGGAGAATTGGTATTCTTGAAGATTTCCCCGACACGTGGCACCATTAGGTTCGGAAGGAGTGGAAAACTCAGCCCAAGATTTATTGGACCTTTTGGCATTCAGGAGAAAATCGGAGAAGTGGCATACCGACTGGCATTGCCACCCTCTCTGGATGGAGTCCACAACGTCTTCCACGTGTCGCAGCTGAGAAAGTACGTATCAGACCCCAGCCACATTTTGGATCACTCAGAGCTCGAAGTAGGCCCAAGTTTGACTTACCAAAAGCAACCCGTGGAGATACTGGATCGATCGGAGAAAGTTCTACGGAACCAGGTCATTTTCCTGGTTCGCGTAGCTTGGAAGCACCATTCTCCCGGCGAATCCACCTGGGAGCGAGAAGACGAGATTAGAGAACGCTACCCCTATCTTTTTGAACCCTGAGGTATATTTTAATTCTCGGCCTTTCCTTTCGTGCCTTTGTTATTCTTAAATTTCGAGGACGAAATTTTTATAAGTTGGGTAGGTTGTAAACCCCCTGAATTTTCAAAATTATTAAAACTTGGATTTTTCCAATTTTCTGGAATTTTCTGGGAATTTTCTGAAATTAAAATCAAGGTTCTTAATTATTAAATAATTTTTAATTGTTAATAAATAATATTAATATATCATGAAAATAACATTTTTTGGTGAAAAATGGAAAACTGGACTTAGGATAATTTTTCTAGATTTTTCTGGGCCTCAGACCTATTTTTAAATACCTCAAAACTATTTTTATTAATTAATTAATTAATTAAACTATTTATATTTATTATTATTTATTTTATTTTTTATTTTTCTTTTGGGCCCGGCCCGGCCCAGTGGGCCGAGCCCAGCAGCCAGCCCCCAGCCCGCTTTCCTTGCGGGTCGGGCGGGTCTGCCCGGACCCGTTAGCCGCCCGACCCGACCCGGGCGACCCTTTCTCCCCCAGCCCCCACGACCGCCCGCGTCCAGCGCCGGCCTCCGCGCGCAGCGCCGGCCGTTCCGGCCCGCTCTCCGCATCCTCTGTGGCCACGCAGCACCGAGCCCCTCTCCTCCTCCTATTTAAACCTCCCTCTCCTTCTTCTTCTTCCTCCCATCACCCCCCCCCCCCCGAGTTACTCCGGCCACCTAACCGAAACCCTAGCCCAGAGCTCCGCCGCCTCAGAGCTCTGCCGACGACGCCACTCCCCGCCGACCTCCTCGCCGCGCCGCCGCAAGCCGACCCCGCCCTCCTTCCTCCGCCCCTCGTCGACACAGCAGCGGAGACAGCAACAGCAGCCGCAGCAGCCGCCTCCGCCGCCTCCGGCACCGCTGTCGACCGTCCCCGCACGCCCCTCTCCCGGCGAACCGCCCTCGACCTCCCCGCTGCCGTGCCGACCACCGGAGCCCGTCGCAGCATCCAGGAAACCCTAACCCTAGGCTCCCTGTGTCCGACACGAGTCGGACACGTGTCGGACTCGGTTCGACCCCGGTTTTTGGGTCCCCTTCAGGTACTCGTAACTTTTTGCTCGTAGCTTCATTTTTGTTTCCGTAAATTGCGTTGCGAAGCCTGTATGACCCTCTCGGTGCCCGGACAAACCGCTCGGGGCATCGCGTCCTGTGGTGATCGCACACCGTGATCCAAAAACAGGAAAAACTAGACCCTGTTTCACCCCGGAACTGAGTACGCCCCGCCAAACGGGACGACTTGGTCGTGTGCGGTCTTTACAGATACATGCGCGTCGTCGATACGGACGTGTGAGATCTTGCGGAAGCTGATTCGGGTGTGCGTGCACACCGAAATCAACGCGTATCCGCGGACATCGCTCCGTATCCGACTTTTCTGCAATTCGCCCTAACTTCTTGTACACTCGTCAGATCGAGACGAAAATTGCGCCATCGGACTCGTAGCGATACGCTGGTCTTGTGGGTCAATTTTGGTTCGATTCTGAGAACGTTGACGAAATCGCGTGTCGTGGGCCCCACAGGCCCCGCTCGACGGGCGATTTTGTGATCGGCTCATCGGAATCCAAATCTGGAAGTTCCATTGGGTTCGTATCAGTGTTCCTGACCTGTTGACACTAAGTTTGGTGAATTTGGAGACCGTTGACCCGGACACGTTTTTCGGTGCAAAGCGGGCCTACCGGCGGACCCCGTTTTGACCCGAAACTGCCGTTTTTGCCCTTGTCTCCAAATTAGACCCAAGGATAGGCGTTTCTAGCTATTTGACATCTTCTGAGCGTGATGGTAATATCTATTTCAGCTTTTGGACTCATCTCTGGATAATTTCCCCAAGAACAATTAATCAGATCCAAACAACAGGCAAGTACCTGCACTTCAAGTTAAATCTTTATATTATGATAATTAATTCCCTGCTTTACTAGTACCCTTGATGATTACACCTAGCGTTAGGAATGCTGGATTTCATGTCTTGAATATTTGGAGTTCATGTCTTATTTTTCATGTCGGGTGGGAGAATACTAGAAGGCATGTAGTTTACCCTTCCCCTTGTCATGTTTAATAGCTGTTGGTACGCGACTGTACCTTAGCCGGATCTCGATTTTCCCTGTTTAATAGCCGTTTATGACGGCCGGATTAGCCTTATAAACCCCTACATGCCAACTATGTATTCTAAAACAAACACAAGTTCACACAGATAGTTTCTGGTCTTGTTATGTTTCTTGCTGACTGTTGTAGTTTTATTTTCTGTCTCAGTTATTCCTGTTTTCTCATATTCCTGTTTACAGCATTAACTCTGAGATATTGATGTTCTTTTATGCAGTTTTCTCAACATGATATTCAATTTAATTGTCATAAATATTTAGTTTAATCTTGTTGTGCACTGTGTACTTTGCTCCTTTCCTGACTGGATCTGTTGATTTAGGCGATGATGAGGACCTTGCCCCTATATATTATGGTCCCTATGAGGGTACAGATGATACTTATGAGGAGCCAGATCCCACCCAGGAGACCCCTGCTGCAGAGTAGATAGCAGTAGCTATTTCATTTATTGCTCTTTATCTTAGTAATCGGGTTTGTCCCCGATTTCATTCCGATTCTCTGTACTAAAATATTTGAATCTGTTGTCGCTTTTATTTCAATTGCAATCTTAAGTATCTGTTTCTCATTATTATCTTGCCTATGTTATTTGTGAATGAGCTAGATTAGTTAACTGTGGATATGACCTAGACAACGTACTACCGCCGACTCTGCGGCGTAGGTTGGACGTACCCACGCACTCGTGCCCGAATTTCCGGGTGCGGGTCGTGACATTTTGCAAGGGGTTTGGCTTGTTTGTTGCAGCGGATGACTACTTTGCTAAGGGGGTTTGGATGGGAAGTGGCTCACAAGCATGGGCGGCTGTGGTAGGTTGATTAGTAATGGGTTGGATAGTTGAAGTAGTTAAGGGAAAGTAGGAAATAGTTAATTAATGGTTTATATAAATTCTATTTTCTTCTTCTCTTCTTTTCTAACTCTTTTTCCATTTAAATATATATATATATATATATATATATATATATATATATATATATATATATACTCATAGAAAAATTCTAGATTTATATTAATGCACACCATTAAGCTAGCTACTACTCAAGGGGTCTCCTACATGAAATAAATTCAGAAAAATTTCTAATGGCCCCATAAATCCTCTAAGTGTACGAACACCTAAAATAAAAATTAATAAAAATCTATTTCTCCTAATTAGCCACTAATTACTATAATTAAATTAATAATTAATAATTAAAAAAATATACGATTTTTAGGATACGGGTTTTACAAGAACATAATTATGAGTTACACAAGGGTCAGAATGAAAGGTAGGCACGTCTAGGACAAGATTATAAAATTTGCTGGAAGGCAAAAGCTAGGGTAGCGCTCCAAATATTGAAGCAACGGTAAGGCGCAACAATTAAATAAAATCACGATAATTATTTACAACATCAATAATTAATCCTAAAAATAATACAAATTAATCCACAATTCTATATTTCGGTCAGGGGTTCATCTAGTGGGCTTCTAGATCAAGTCTATTAGCTCAAACATTAAGAACACTATATAATATATATATATATATATATATATATATATATATATATATATATATATATATATATATATATATATATATATATATATATATATATATATAAATACACATATCATGCAATTATTTAAATTAAATACACACAATACTTATAATATATAAAAAGTCAAAAATACTCCTATTTTTAGAATGTGGTATTGACAAGTATATATATACTAGTATATATGCACGTGCTTTGCACGTATCTTGGAGTGGATGATGTTGATGAGTTGATTTAACTTTGTTGTTTTTAATTATATAGGTTAAGAATTCAACCCTTCAAATTCCGTGGGAACATCTTAGAAGATTTAGCAAGTAGTATGAACCCTTCGATTTCCGTAATACATTAATGAATCTCTTAAATGGTTATCAGTGGAATTTATTGTAGGTATTCTTTTAATTAGTAAATATATTGAAGGACATTTTTGGGAAGAAAACTTCCACGATGAAGCCTACTTTGGCATTATATAGTAGAATATATATATATATATATATATATATATATATATAGTTTTGTAGGACCTGATTATCTTCTTTAAAAATATTTTAGGAGATATTGTTAAAGTAGATATTATGGATATGTCAAAAGTGGACTTGTATCTTGAAAAAAAAATCGAGGGACAAAATAATAGATCCAATAATGTTGGACAAGAATTCTTTCTTCCTGGATTTTTCACTTCTCACACTTCCTAAAACTTTCTTCACCTTATTTTCCTCCATTCCAAACACCCCAATAGGAATTATGTATGTAAATCTAATTTACCCACAAAGTTTTGGAACATGCATCTTGTTGCTAGTGTGTAAAATATTCTTAAACTTTACACTAGTATATATATATATATATATATATATATATATATATATATATATATATTCTTGCATTGCACGTATTTTAAACTATTTGAGAAGAACAAACTATTTGCCATTGACTAAAGTTGAACACACTTTGTTGCATAACAAACGAAATTTGTACAGAGAAATCATAAACAGAAAATCTAAGTACAATATGTGTGATTCTTGGGAGTGTGACGATGGAGATCGAGTACTACAGCTGACTCCTTTACTCCGTTGACGGTCCGACGATGGAATGATAATGATTTCTTCACGTTTCTCTCTCTTGCATGTCCCTGTATACCTGTGTTCCCTGGTGGGTATGCAACCCTACTATTTATAGCCATCATGCTGACGGGCTATGCGCACATGTGTTATGCGTCTCTGTTTGGTGGTCGCATGGGGCTCCTTCAACAGAATACGGTTGCAATTGTGGACGCATACCACGGTCAGGCTGCCACGTGGCCTCGGTTGGGATATGTTATTTGTGAGACTGTATTGGTATATAGATACGTATTTTGTATTATATATATATATATATATATATATATATATATATATATATATATATATTGTGTTTTATTGGATCTCTTGGAATCTCGAAATTTTCTCAAAACTGAAACTTTACTACCCGACCGACATACCGTCGGTATACTCCGGCATACCGGCGGCAAACCGTTCAGCAGATATTTGTTTTACTTTTAAGATATTTTTGAGATATTTTCGTGAATTGTGTTCGATGGTTTCTCTTATCCATTGGTTTCTTGATTTTATTTTGAGTGGTCGAGATTGATTTAACTCGTGACATGGATCACTGACGAGGCAGATCGGACGATCACGATTAAATCACCTTTTAAATATATATGAATTGATTTTCTCTCTCCTCTCTCTTTTCTTTCTTTCTTTACTTCTTCATTTCCTCTCCATTTTCCGCGGGAGCTAGGAGTTTGGTCTTGAGGCTTAAGAGTGTGGTTTCTGAACCCCTCTTGGTGATGGAGTTGAAGGTTAAGGCTTGAGGCAAGTACATCTTGCCAAAATCTTGAACGACTTTACTTTACTACAGTTTTTGATTTCCTTGGTAGTATATGCTTAGAATTCCATGATAGTGGTTTTGTTAAATATGTTTCTCTAGTAATTTTTCGTCATGAGCTTGTTTTAGAAATTGATTTGAGCTTGTTTTGAATTTTTTTGGTAGAAATCCTGATATTTACTGATTAGGTAACTCGGTGTCGGAAACGATAACCGGAGAGATTGCTATGAGACTTAGAATATATGCTATATGAGGCTTACCATTAGACTTGGCATCTTACCAGACCAGTTTCTGTTAAGTTTTGGAACGCGATTTCGGTTCCGGAATACCCGTCGTGATTGTACTTTTCCTAGAATTGCCTATGAAAATCGGCATGCCGACGGTATACTGGTGTATACCGACGGTATACAGATTTAGCCCGACTTGGAATCCTAGTGTAACGCCCCGCTCCGCGCCGGCGTTATGTATCAAGGTGAGTGGGCAGAACTTCGTTCTCTGATTCTTGCACGCCTTAATAATAACCTGAGTTTTTGCTTGCAATGTTTTCTTAAGAGAATGATAGAATCTGCCTTGCATGTTAATGAACGAACTCACCTAGCTTGTCTTTGAAACAATGTCTGCTTAACGAGAATCCTGAATCGCCTGCTTAGAGTGCATGAAACATGTTCACTATCGTCTATGCTTCGAGAGAACCATACTGTGCCTGAACGTGTTCAAGTGATAAGTCGGATTGTCCCGCAACAACGAGTGTATTCTGATGGTTCGTCTCGTCTGCATACTAGAGTTTATTTGATAGTGTTCCATGCATTCGCACGTGGTCGGACAATGGCTATTGGTGGAGAGCTGAAGTGCATGTGTCACGGCTGCTACCATGATAGTGAAAAGCAACCATGAGTCACAGCTGCCTCTAGCATCAGATAAAGAGTCATTGGTATGCTGTTCCACCAGCTGCCGATCCCGAGATACTCGGGGACCGCCCTGCATATAGCTAAGTCATTGTGTTGGCTTGGATAGTGACTGCCCCTAAGAATGTGCATCGTGTGTCTAGCTTTGCATCAGACCCTCGAGTCGCACGAGACACGCTGCGCACACCCTGAAACATGAACGATTGCTTGCTTGCATATTCTATATGAAACTCTGTTTCCAAACATGTTTCCAAACAAGTAAATCGACTCTGCTAGAACTGCATGAAACGAACCTAGGTAAAACTAGAAAGATCACTAGTAATGTAATATTTTATAACATGATTACTTAGTGCCTGTTTGAGTGAATGCTTGTTCCTGTTCAGTTGATTTATCTCACCAGTACTTGCATAAAGTGCTGACCCACCAACAGTTTACTTGCTTGCAGGTACTGGATCGTCCGAGGGAAAGATAGGCGTGCCATAGTCCCGAAGACCCGGAATCCTGGTTTTGATTGATGCCCCGAGAATGCTATCGTATATAGGGGGCATAATGTATGGAACGAACGTGTGCCTTTGCTAAAGGAAACCCAAGTTGCCTCGATTGTCCCGAACACTCAGTTGGCTAAATGCATTGCATTGCAACAAGTCCCTTTCCGCTGCTTACTTGATTGATGCGATGATAGCCAACTATCAACTTAAACGATTGGCCTTGCACGGGCGCAACCCCAGGCCCGTGCGGCATCACGTCCCCCGAAAGCTCGAACGGGCCATTCGCTTGGCTCCCTTCCTCCCTCGCACCCGTGGGACGGGCGCGGTGATTCGCGTCCGGCGCGCCGAGGCACGGTGATACGTGTCCGGTTCGTTTAATCCCGGCCGTAAGGGGCAGGGCGGAGCGGCGGCCCGGGCGGGACCGGGGCGTGACAGAATGGTATCAGAGCAGAATCGATTCTCTAGCCCAAAATCTGTTGCTATGACTATGAGATATTATCGATATGGTTTTGCAAAGAGCGTTCCATACAATAAGTCCATAAATATTCTCAAAGTGCAAAATATTTCCTGAACTTGAATTGCTTGATTGTTTCGATTGAGTACGGCGAGGGACGGCACTATCGCTACTCGGCCGTGAGGGGCACATGCAGTCAAGTTGTCTAGCCACCTTGCTTTGTGGTCTTGTTGCACTCCGCCGTGAGGGGCACAATTCTATCTCACCGTCGTATGGGGCATTATGTTTGTGTAGACGATTATTAGGCTCACCGTCGTATGGTGCCACTATATAGAATGCAGGCTTTGAGGCTGGGCAGTCCACTATATTTATTAGCTTAGTTATGGTTGTGCTTAACTTGGATAGTCTGCAGGGCATGTGGCCAATAGAGAGATTCTCAATATTGTATTTGTTAGTAATTAGGTTTGTGATAACCCTAGTTAGCTAATAATAGCAAGCCGTTGACATTGCTTGGCCGTGTTTATTGATTGTTACTATTGCTTGCCTAGTATCTTTTCTTTTCTCGCATAGTTACATTCCGGTAAGTAACGAGAGACTATGTTCGACTCGGGAAAAGAATCATAATCCTGATCCTTGTTTGGTTTAAGGGTTATGGTTCCTATTTCGAGGAGTTTCTGTATCTTCTTGTTGCTTGTCGACTTATCTTTTTTTTTTATGAATATTGTCCCCTACGTATTTACTCTTTTCACTGGTTATTGTCATTTACATGCTTATTGCTTTTACCATTTCGTAATCCCGTGCATGCCACGTATCCTAGTTTATTTGACGTGATGTGTATTTGTTCACATGCTCAGTTTTACTTTACATCAGTAGCTTATTTTCATGTTTCATGGTACTTTTATATGCCGGTGGTTATATGTCGCTTAGTATATTGTAGTTATGTTGCATGCTGGTTTTAGTTCATAGTTTTTGGCCTCCTTTGTGGTACTTGCTATTTGGGGTCTGACCCCAATGGTTTTTCTTGGCCAGATCCGGTAGCAGGGCCAGAGGATCTTCCGTACCTTCCCGATGATGGTGACCACCATGAGCACCAGACCGATTGAGTGGGTTTTTATTTTGTTCTCCCACTTATTGTACATATCTTTTGTGTCGTTTAGCCTCGAGCACTTGTTTAGCTCGTATTTTGTACCTGATACATCGCCTAATGGGCATGACATGACTAGCATATTCTAGATCATTTCTAGAGATGATCATGTATGACTATTACTCTTGCTAGTTCTTCATTTTGTATCACTAGCTTCATGATCATCTATGTATATTTGGTTTGGGACGCTTTACTATCTTTCTTCTGATGATCATATATCTTGTATATTATTCTTGTTTGTGATTGAGACACTAGGATTTCTTGACCTAGGTTGACTGATGGCTTGTTGTATTAACCCCCATGTCTATTTACAGTCGTGACTATATCTCGGGGTATTGAAGTACTCTGGTATACATAGCTCGCTTTGTCTGCCCCCGCTCTCTAGTATTCTGGTTCTGGGACGTGACAGTGTTGATAAAATCTCGGTTGGGATACGGGATTATTTTTAACCCATTGTGTTCGCGACTTTGTCAACTTGACACGTGGTCAGCACTGATTGTGTGAAGATCTTTTCGATTGTAACGAAAAGATCATAAAAGCTAAGGGCCGCATGGATTTTTATCGCATGAGTGCTGGGACGCATGGAGTCGTGGCCGCATACGTGCTCTCGTCCAAACTGGGTCTTATGAACACTTTGGCCGCATGAGGATTGAGACGCATGGAGTCGTGGCCGCATACGAGTGAACATGTGGCACTGCATGCCTGACAAAGTCATTAATATACTAACGTGACTTTCTGTCTTTTAGTGTGCCGCCTTTCTCACGCTTCTTGAAGCGTCGAGGGGAATAAATGCCATGTCATAACTTTATGACAGGCAGTTAATGCGGTATCACGGTCTTATGCAGCTCCTGCTTCCATCAATGTCTGAGCCGTATGGATGCTCTTGCAGATTAGACGAGTCCCTTTGCCGCATGGGCTCTATGCGGCTCAACTTCGCCAAGTCAAGTCTTGAAGGCATATCTTCTGGACGCATGGACTCTATGCGGCCTGCCTTCACCGAGTCGGGTTTTGAGGGTATTTTTCTTGGGCGCATGACTTCGGATTTTTTTATGCTTCTACACAAACAATAATCTTTTAAATTTTTACTACTTGAGAAAAGCAAAGTCTATTAATTTTTTACTACTTAGAGGAGCAAACAACAGTTCCCTTAATTTTTTTTTCCTATATGTAATTATCTAACTACACATGTAATTAAAAAAATTAACTCCCACCATAATTGGAAGGAATAATCCGCTTTTCCGTTGGATCTACCTCACCCAGTCACGATGCGTTACGTCTCCACCTGCTTTCCATGTTAAATTTATTATATTTTTTATTAATAAACATAAATATGGACATTTTTGGAACAAAAATTTTTACGGTAAAATTTAATTTTTTTTCTTCTTATATAATACTGGTATATATGCACGTGCATTGTTCGTATTTTAGAAATTATTATTAGAAATGTATTTCAAAAATTATTATTAGAAAGTCTAAATTTAAAAGAAAGCTGATATTTTTTAATTTATGAAAACTAAAAGACAACGATCTTAATTATTTTTAATTTATTATATATTATTTTATACATGTATGTAAGACTATTTAGGAAGTCAAAAGAACAGTTTTCATAATTATCTAGTTATTCTTATTAACTTTAGTTGATAATTTTAATTAGTAAACATGCAAGAATATATTTGGGAAAAAAGTTTACAATGAAGCTGAATTCCCTAACTTTTTTCAGAGTAATGACATTCATCCCTCCAAAGTATCCTTCTAAATCATCACTCCTTATGTGACAGCTGACATGACATGTCAAATAACATTACGTGGCATCTAACATGATATGTGATATGGCAAATTTTAACCAAAATAATTATTTACCAATTTTTTTTTAAAGAAAAATACATTTTTGTCCTTCCCAAACGTGACTGTCCCCTAAGTGGCCTCCCTATTGGCTCCCCCCCTACCACCTCTGGGGCCCACCCCTTTAAAATTCGGGCCCACCACTAATGGGAGGTCGACACGTGGCTATGAAGCATGATACAGTCACGGAAAGGGCAGTCCAAATAGCACTGTCGAATTTTTTTTTTTAATGTAATATTAATTTTAGTTTTAAAGTTTATTATATTAATGGTTATGTCAGTTGTCACTTAAGAAATTATGATTTGGAGGGACATAGAAGACCCAAGAAAGGGTATCAAACCGTCCTTGGCTTGGGATTTGGAGGGATCTAAGTATGCACAAGAACAAGGAATCTTGAGTTGAACCCTCCTTGTCCACATCCATAGTCTCTCACTTAAATTTGTCTATATTTACATTCATCCAATCCGAACCGAATTAATACTTTCCCACTTCACCCCACCAAACCCCCCACACCCCCCCCCCGCCCCCCCCTCTCCGTTACGTAGCTCTATTCCTCTTTATATATACTTCCAAAGAAAGAAGTGTGACCTTCACTTGCAACCAAAGCAAAGACGAGTCACCTGTGCCAAATGCTTTCCTCATCGGCGGTTTCTTCGTCGCCGGCCCAATGGGCTCCTTCCTTCTCCCGGAGCCCGCTTCCGGCCAAAGAATCCTCCATGATCATATCCGGCACGTACTTTTTTAATTAATCCTCTCCTCTTTTTTCTTTTTCTTTTCCTTTTCCTTTTCCTTTTCCTTTTCCTTTATTTCGTTCCTTCTTTTCTCTCTTTTCATCATAAAGATGAAGATGCTGAATCTTTCTTTGCCGATAAGTGGCAATATAGTAAATATAAGAGAGAAAGAAACAAAGGTGGTGGTGGTGACATGTATACTTTCTTCTTCTTCTTTTAGAGCCATTTCATGGAAATATTTGATTAGTTTTGATATGTACTTATTTGTTTATTTTGTTTTTTTGGAAAGGTATAAATATAATGAATGTACAATTATCTCTTATATTAATGCAAGTGAAGAAAGAAGAAGAATGAATATATTCAAATCTATAGTACAGATTTTATTCTTTAGGATTTTGTTATGGGAATTAATCTAATGATATATACCACCCTCTTTATTCTCGTTATTTACAGGTTGCTGGAATCTAAGAGCCGCGGTGAGACTCTGTATTGATGCTGGGAGAGCCCATGCAGCATCCAAACCCGGAACTCATGGTAACAACATATATTATTTCACATCATTATTAAAAAATATATACTTATTAGTTTTGTAGTTTTTTTGTTGTTGTTGTTGTGGGTGTTGTTGTTGAGATGATAATCAAATGCATGTGAATAATTCAACATATATAGGATTAAATTTATTTTCAAGAAACTTTAATTATTCGAATGGAGGAAACATTCTTTCATGAGCTCACCTTTGTGTTAAAGAAAGAGCCTAAAGCATTATTCCGATAGCCGGGGCTTGTCGGTTTACTGGCAACATAATCTCCGGAATGGATAGAGAGAGAAAGAGAGAATTCAAGTTTTTCGGGATTTCGCGGAAAATGCAAGCTCGATGGTGGTGTTAATGAGCGGAGCTCTTCGCGAGCCTACTCAGAGTCGACCTCGTTAAAAAGCTCATGAGCCGAGCTTTTCAAGCTTTCAGCTTCAACCTAAGAACAAGCTCTTTTAGTGACATGATTCTTCGTAGTCACCTTGAACTCTCGAACACGGCTTCTTTTAAAGCCCTCAATCATATTATGGTTATTTCTAGCAAAGATCAATTCATCAAGAGCTAGGCGAAGAATATCTTCTATTGATTTTGAACCATTAATGAAAGCAAAAATCCATATGAATTCCATCTTAAGATATAGGAAGGGGTCTAGGAGAAAGGTTTGGAGTAAACATGACCATAATCAAAGTATGAAGAGTTAATCATAACTGGATCAACTCTAATCTAGCAACCAATTCAATTATGTGAGTTTTCGTCTTTGGGTATTCACCTACAACTAATAATCTGTGTTAGAACATGAGAATCGATGAATCTGCACAAGTATAATCAAAGGAGAGAGATCTCCTAATCAATTAATGTGTAACTATATCTCTAGTAAATTTAACTTCCAAGTATAATCGATGGAGAGAGATCTCCAACAAGAGTTTGAAAAGGAAAGAACTACAAACTCTCTCTCTCTCTCTCTCTCTCTCAAGAGAGATGTAACATGCGACAATGACATTGTCCCAGAGTCCCAAGTAGATTGAACTTCGCCTATGCCTCTTGAGTTGAACCTCAAGTTGCGTCTTGGTGAGAGTCCTTCTTCATGATCCTTCTCAGTATTCGCAATTGGTTGGTAGTCTAGTTTATCTTACTATCAATCATCCAAATATTTCTCATGCTCTATATGTTGTCAATAAGTTTGTCCCAAAGCCCCTCATGCTCTACATGGTTAGTTTGTCTCGACTACTCATACGACATATTATGTTGCTCTTTGAGAGATTCTTCGATATTTTAGAATTAGGGTAAGGGATTCTAAAATTAGGGTGATTAGGGAATTAGGGTAAGCTTTTGGATTATAAAGTTTATGGGTTAGAAAATTGATCACTTGTGACCTGGTCCCACCACTCCATGATGTGGCAAATTTCAGGTGTATGCATTTCAATATTTGAGCTATCATTTGTTGATCAGCACACAATGGGATTAGTTAGCTCAAGATGTTGTTGGGTGGGAGGTTTTCCACCCACATTGGTAGTTGACAGTTATTTCTGTTAGGAGGTGGCTCCCATATATATTGTCCTTGCTTTTGCACTCAGTGCATCACACAAGACAAGAGAGAACAGAATGTGCAGCAGTTGTCGCAGCAACAGAAGAGAGCGCCTTGTTCGACGTCCATGCGGTGACAATTTTGAACGTTGCAAAAGTCCTTTCGAACTTGCTGATTCCTGAGAGCGGATCGATGAGAATGATCGAATCTCACTTTGAACAACGGTGATCTTCATCAACCCAACAACGAGGTGGTTACTATCTTTTGCACTGCTATACTGAAGTTTAGGGGTTTTGCTCCTTTAGCAATATATTGCACTCAGTGCACGTTGCTTAATTTTGATAGGAAAGCACTCGGTGCTCATCCTTCGCAATCTTCTTGGGCAATCTTGACTCGGTGTATATACTTTGCAAGTTTGTTTGCTGATTTTCACCATTCCGTGGGAAAGGTCGTTGAAACTTATGGATTCCGTGAATTTCAACGAGGAAAAGCTATGATACCATGTTAGAGGGGAACCAATGAATCTATTAATCTGATCCATACCAGGAGTATATGTATATTAGATGAGAGATTTTACTACCAATGTCGGACTATATCTACACAATAACTCTAACAAATTCTGGTCCTTGTTCTTATTCTCAAGAAAGAAATGGTCTAAAAACGTTTTCAATACTCAGTGATACTGCTGATGGTTTGTTAATGAAGATAAAACTTGCATACAAACCGACAAAATAGTAGAGGTGATACAAAGTTTGAGTGACCAAGGAAGAGATAGAAGAGCTATAAATTAAACAAAATAATAATACTGGTCTAGTATTTTCAGAATATCACAGATGTCATGATTGGTTCAACTATGTGGTCAATGGGATTCCCCCAGGATCGATTGATTGTCGGTTGTGTCTGTTAACAACAACGACTGGCTAAGAAAATTGAGCATCCAATTGAACCTCATGGCGAGCACGATTCAATTGCTTTCCATTTGTGTTTTTGGAATTTTCCTTTTGGGGTTTATGTTCTCCATTTGTATTGGAACAGATGTCCTTTCCATTCCACACAAGAGTATACTTCTAACATAAATTTTGTCAAAAGAATGGAACAACATCTTTAGGATTATTCAGCAATGTCACTACCAACTAGTCTGGCCTAACATAACATGCATTTCAAGTGTATGTTGCTTCTATCAAGTTTATAAAGTTATTGTCATGGATGGATGTGTATATGATCAGTTCTACATAGAAGAACAGTATGAAAGCATGGTAATATCCTCAAGAGGTTATTAACATGTTTTACTATGTGTCTTTTACTTCTATACTCCAATCTAAGTTACATGATCAAATTTCAGGTGGCAAATTTAACTCCTTATAGAAACCTGTCTTCGTAAAGAGAACATTAAAGATGGTGGGGTTTTTTTTTTCCTTCGCAGAAGTTTAATTAAAACCATATAGTGCCAACCATATAAAACCAGAATGGGTGTCTAGTTGTTTCAAGACTTTATAAGGAACTACGTAGTGTAGCCTTGAAATTAAAACATACCAAATTGAAACAATTTTTCTTGTTGGATTTTTTTACTTAAGAGTGAACCAAGCTTGCACCAATTGGCATTACTTAAATCTTTCAAATATGTCAGCTTCAGGAATCCTGTTGTCTATTGATCCAAATTAACAAGGTAAAGTAGTTCCACTACAATTAAAGCTAAAAATAGATGTCGATGTTTTTCTAAGTGGAAGCTATATACATAATTAATCTACCAAGTGCCCAAGAACAGAACAATAAATCCAAATGCACATATACAAGGATTCATTGAACAGAAAAGTAAAGAAATTACAAAGTTCCTACAGTGGAAACCTCTACAAACTCACTTCAGGCTCCATAAACATTACTGTCACATCCTCTTAGTGTCCTTTCTAGATTTTAGACCAACTAATTATAGATTTTGACATGATTATACTTTCTTGTACAATGTAGCTTACACTAGCTTTGAGTGGTATATGTTATTGACATTGTTTGTTGACTACTAGAGCTTCTCAACATAGTAGTTCTCTAACATATGATCGTAGAGAAAGTAGATTCAATCTCCTCATCTGTATTATGTATGATGCCATAAACATTTCCTCCTAATGTACCTATATATTCATTGTGAACATAGTGGTTCTCTTCGAGGAATGGCCATATTTTTCTTTTCAACACAAAGCATGCTGTTTGAAGATCAAGCGTTGATAACTTTTACATAGGAACAAGCTAACCGGAAATTGTTTTGAGATACAGACTACAGCTTAGGCCTAACCCACAATGGACTTGGAAATATTACCGACTGGCCAGAGGAAATCACGAGACCGAGTGATGATGATCTTGCACTTGAGGTAGAAGCATATCTTTATTATTTTGATTTAGGTTCTTTGTTACTAATTGAAATCTCTTGTGGGGGGGAAGGACCTTCGGCATATGATTAATGAAGTCAAGAGGATGTTTGGATTGATGGGTGACGGAGAAATAACCATTTCAGCCTATGATACTGCTTGGGTAGCACTAGTGCCGGACCTCAAAGAGAATGATGGACCTCAGTTTCCATCAAGCCTCCGGTGGATCATCGATAACCAGTTACCCGATGGATCTTGGGGGGATGTGGAGATATTCTCTGCTCACGATCGGATGATCAACACTCTTGCTTGCGTGATCGCGCTCAAAACGTGGAGTACCTGCCCTGAAAGCTGCGAAAAAGGTTGTTACCATCTGACAGTCTCTGATATTACTAAATACTCTGACACGCTCTAGTTACTAAAGATGTATCGGGTATGTTAAATTGTTACCAGGACTTGTATTTCTTCGGGAGAACATGTGGAGGCTGGCTGAGGAGGAAGAGGAGCTCATGTCTATTGGATTCGAGGTTGCCTTCCCTTCGCTTATAGACATAGCCAAGGGTTTGGACTTGGAATTTCCATATGATGATCCTGCATTGCAAGATATATATGCCAAGAGGAAGCTAAAGCTGAAAAAGTAGGTTTTTTTTGGAACAATTTCCTTTTACATCTTTATCCCCAAAGAGTGAATTCTAATTAACACTTTTTGTTCATATGGCTATATATGATTAGGATCCCGAAAGAAGTCATGCATGAAGTTCCGACAACCCTTCTTCATAGCATAGAAGGAATGCCTGACCTGGACTGGAAAAGGCTTCTCAAGCTCCAAAGCGCGGACGGCTCCTTCCTATTTTCCCCATCCTCTACTGCATATGCTCTTGGGCAGACCAAAGATGAGAAATGCTTCAAATATCTTCAAAGAGCGGTTGAGAAGTTTGACGGAGGAGGTGAGTTCTTGCACGAAGATTACATTAGTAAACATAATCATACAATGTTGAAGTTACCCACAAATGATGTTTTTAAGCTTGTTCATTGTGTTCTCTCGATTTCCTCAGTGCCCAATGTTTATCCGGTGGATCTGTTCGAACACATATGGGCGGTCGATCGGTTGGAACGACTTGGGATCTCTCGGTATTTTGAGCCAGAGATCAAAGAGTGCCTCAGTTATGTCTACAGGTATTTCCCTGATATATGTTACTGCATATATTAACTCGATTACACCAGTGTCATGCTTTGATATATGTTGAGATCACAGATACTGGACGGACAACGGAATATGTTGGGCACGAAACTCCAATGTCCAGGATGTGGACGACACAGCTATGGGGTTCCGACTACTACGGCTGCACGGATATGATGTCTCACCTGGTACCACACATTCAATCCGTAGAGATTCATAAAAATTCAAGAAAAAAAACTGTAGTGATTGATATCTATTTTGTGACCGGTTGGTTAACGACTGCAGATGTACTGAGGAACTTTGAGAAGGATGGCGAGTTCTTTTGCTTTGTTGGTCAATCGAATCAAGCAGTCACCGGCATGTACAATCTCAACAGGGCTTCGCAAGTGATGTTTCCTGGGGAGCACATCTTAGATCGAGCTTACAAGTTCTCTTACAGGTTCCTTAGGGAGAAGCAAGCTAACAACCAGCTCTTGGACAAGTGGATCATCACCAAGGACTTGCCTGGTGAAGTAAGATCAGTCTATTCACTGACTAATTGCAAAATTAGTTGCTTGAAAATAAAAATTCTAGTTAGGATTTGAAAAAGCAAAAGAAGAATGATTGAGCTATAGACTAATTGAAACTTTTTGGATGCAATATTAACTTGTAGGTGGGATATACCTTGGATTTTCCCTTCTACACTAGCTTACCTCGCGTAGAGGCAAGGTGGTTCCTGGAGCAATACGGAGGACAGAACGACACCTGGATCGGGAAAACACTCTATAGGTCAGTGATCTTCCTTCATCATTCTACTAATTCAGGTTCTCGGACACCATGGCACTCATTTAAGGGGAGTTTTCTAGGATGCCATTTGTGAACAACGACTTGTATCTGGAGCTGGCGAAAGCAGACTTCAAGCGTTGCCAGGCTACCCACCAGATGGAGTGGCTCCACATTCAGAAGTAAGCTGTAACAACGCACTAATGAGGACTGAACCCCAGGCTTTCTCTGATACTTCTCTGATACCATGTTAAAGCTTTTTGTTTACAGTTGTTACATTGAACATGACAGGTGGTACGAGGAATGTGGTCTAGAGAGTCAGGGTGTGAGCCGGAAGAGTGTGCTGACGGCCTATTTTCTGGCAGCGGCTTGTATCTTTGAACCAGAACGTGCAGCCGAGAGGATCGGTTGGGCAAAGACTTCTGTCCTGGCCAAAGCAGTTGCCTCGTACTTAGGTAGCAAGACATGCTCAGAGGAATCAAGAGAGAGATTCATTTCCGAGTTGGGCAACTCTGGGATAAGGTACGGGAATGTCATCTCTCTCGATTGTAGTTATGCACAAGTTAGGGTATGATACTTCAAAAATTGCCTATTAAGCAAGTACTGGGGACATATGTGCCAAATCTGTGGAGTTCTTGACATCAGGTCAAGAGTCCGCCATAGAAACTTGTCAAAAGCCATTTATGGAGCTTTCTTATGCTTTATAGCTGATGGATGCATTTCAAACTAGAATTTGGATTGTTTACCTTGTATAAACTTCTTTCGTTTATATGAATTTTGACAATACTAAATGCATATGACTAGGAAGCTTTTACATTTTTTTTTCCTTTCTAATTATTTACTTTGGTAGATTTATAAAATGCTAATTGTTTGTGGTGCTCAAGGTTACTATGATAGGGTAATTATTGTACTATTTACTAGCATGTTAGTTCCGTAGTTATGCTATTACACATTATTATACTAATACATATTTTCAGTTTCACAATACTTCATAGCCTATTGAAATATATATGATGTATGTACAAGAATCTCAATGTGATACAAATTATTTAGAACTCACATCTTGATATGCAAATTAACTTGATTATATTATGATATACTTCAATAATCAGTCTGGATCAAGAGAAGGAAATTATACTCTGTTGTCTCATGTCATTGTTGTTGAGACAACTAATATAGGTGATGCAACTAGTATAGTTTCCTGACTAAAAAATTTCCTTGATTAACAATTCATTGACATCACTACTCTCGTCACTTTGTCGTGTGATTAGTACTGACTAATTAGTGCCAGTTGGTAAGCGTTTGCAGAATGAAAGCGAAAGAGAGGATTAGGAAGTGATTGAGAATCTGATACCAAAATGTGGGTGCAGGCAGGGAGGAAAGAAGACAGGAGGACTGGTGGGGTCTATTCTTCAGCTTATCGACGACCTCGTGTCATGGGACGGAAGGCAGCATCGACAACAATATCAGCAGAAAATCCAAATTCAGCTTCGACATATCGTAAGCATCTCACATTCACAAAAACGAAGAAAAAGTATTCTCCATGTAATTTGATTGAACAATAATGGTATCGAGTTTTTTATTTCCGAGAAAATTGGGTAGTACTCTAACTCAGGATCACCTGAAGCCAGAGCCCAACCAAACTGACATTAATCACAAATAGTATTACAACCAAGTCTTTGGCCTCAATTGCCTTCATATAGCCAAAAAAGCCAAGCAAACTAAAAAACCAATATTGTTTTTCCACTCAATTTGTACAATCAAAAAGTTATTTCCAACTAAAAAGAGTACTTGAAACAAACTAATCTCATTATAGCTTCCTTCCCCTTGATTTTTGCCCTCTCTTGTAACTCTAACAGGTCTCCTGAAGTCAAATTCTTTACAAGACCAACAATATTATAGAACAGGCAGTTAGTAGAGCACTTTTTATTAAGAAAAATATTCTTGCTTCTCTCCTCAATACAATATGTAGATTCAATATTACCAATTATCCAATCTCTCCAGCAATTAACTACATTAGTAGGGCTTATCCTGATATTAAAACTGTGGCCGATGGCTGAGCATACTGGCAAAATATCATGCTATCTAGATATTGTTTTTTGTCACGCCCCAGTCCCAAAGTACGTAGGACCGGCACGTGGCTATGTCAATTGGCATGGATACATAGGCTACTCCAATATATGGAACCTACAACACATACTTACAATGTAATTGAACTCCAGCTCATAAGGTATATCAAAGGGTCACATATCTATGTCAAATGATCTCATCCACAGAAATAAGATAATAGCTAAGCAGGAAACAACAATGATATATAAACTGCAGGTAATAATAATCCGAAACTACTGATAGTAATGTTTCCCTTTTAACTTCTTTTTATTATTGTGATCTAATGATCATGCCCTTGCTATTCAGTGGGAGGAGTGTATTTTGACATGGATATGCAAGAACGAGCACACATTTGAAGGGGATGAAACAGGTCTGTTACTGGTCAGGACAGTGGAATTGTGCAGGGGACAGTCTGATCCATTGGCTAATCCAGACTATGACCATTTGGCACACCTCACCTCCTTCATTTGCAGACAACTTGCCCAACTTCCAGAGGTTCGTAGAATTTACACTATTCGATCTCCACATTGCTACTGTTTATATTCAGGCGGTATACTAATTGCTTCTTGTAAATTAAATACCGATTGTTCAGTAATCATATATATCATCATTGTTGAGATATTTAACAAGTATTGATGACATATAAGCATTCTGCACTTGAGTGTGCACCATACTGAATGTCGGTTATTATTGCATAACGATTACGACTTTCTACTAAAGAATTGTAGAACTTCTCACTTTAGAGTAGATTCTTAGATTACCAAGCTCAACATTTCATTGAGTGGGCATGTTAGACTTTTTAAGCAACTTTTCTCTAAAGTTAGATATAACAGGATAGCTATAAATAATACAATTAACACTTAATTAGTTATCATCACCTGAATTGGATAAGAAACCCCCGCTTTCGATCTTAAAATATTTAAAATGAGGCCATTTGAAAGGATATCTAAAGCTGATATAGAACGATATGGTACTGTATTTACTTTGACGATTCATAAACGAGCAAAATGGTTAAAATTTTCATCTAGGTACATCTGGATTGTCTGTATTCGTACTTATCAAGGCATAGTAGTTCATTTCTTTCATGTCCTTGTGATAATTAGTTTTACCCCAATCCAAATAGTTCAGTACGAACAAGGTAAAGTGACAATCTCTGTATTTATTATCATCTCGTTTTCATTCTCGGGTTACATCTTGCAAAAGTTTAAAAAAAATTACTTTCTTCATATTAGCATTATCATTTACTTATGTTTGAAGGACTTTCACAATCATTGGCACCTGAAAATAGCTTTTAGTACTAGTGAAAAGTTCCTATTTGCCAAGCTTCTTCAGATATATAGAGAGGCATGTTTGTCCATACTATTCTTTCCACACACGAAGAAATTTGTAGATTTTTTTTTCAGGACTTCACGACGGAACCCTAGTTTTTTAAGCAAAATACAATTGTCATAATGGTAGAAGTGACTGAAGTTACCACTTCATCTTAACAGGGCAACCAAAATGGTGAGAATGCCATGATCGACGAAGAAATCAAACCAAAAATGCAAGAAATGGTCCAGTATGTGCTTCAGAACTCTGGGGGTCTTAATGATCAGACGAACCAAACATTCCTTTTGGTCGCTAAGAGTTACTATTATGCTTCTACCTGTTCGTCTGCAACTCTCAGCACCCATATCAGCAAAGTGCTCTTCGAGCAAGTAGCTTAAAGCTTAGCCTCCCTGATTTGGCACTGGATGGACTATACTTGGATACAAAATGTGTATCCATAATGTACAGATACACATATTTCTCAATAATAGTTTCTTTAATTATTGCTTCTGCATTCTGCACAGCTGATGAGAAAAAGCGAGTATATAACCTTTCCCGCTTTGTCAGCACCATCATTAGTATACTCGAATACCTGTCACTATATCTCTGTCTACCTTTACCAGGTACCATGCAATAACTTCTTCAATTGACCTTGTGTTAAGACTTGAAGTCTCACTTTTCCTTTTTTTCTCTCTGATTTTGTATCAATTGCCCAAGGATCTTTGAGCTTTCTACGATCACCAGCCCAGTAATCCCGAATTCTCCCTCCTCTCTAGATCAACACTACCATAATTTAACTGCCCATTATACATGTCAGTACTGTTGACAAGATCATCAAAGTCTGTAATCATCAACTTGTGGGATTGTCATTAAGGAGACATTTTCTAGTAACGACTTTTTTTTCAAACTCAATTTAACTTCTTTAACTATCTTTCCTCAAATTCTTTCTTCCTCAATCACTTTATTAGTATCATGGTATTGATATTATGCCATTTATAATCTCTTTTTTTGTTACTCTTCAAGAGACCCAATAACATAGCCATGTTGGTTATTATTATGGGTACGTGACAATTATTCGTATATGCTAATTGAGTTTTTGGATTCCACAGACAATGTATGAAATATAATTATATTTATAATGAAAATAGGTAATTCTCAAACATCGGCATTGCATTGGTGCATATGTTGATACTTTAACAATTAGTTGCTAAGATGACACTATTTTTCTTGTAGTTTATGACAATCATGAAATGCTACATGTTCTTTAATTATTAAGAGACAGCTTTTGGAAGCAAACCAGCAAACTTTTATATATACATCGTGACATCAGAGAGGAGGTTGGAGAATTAATTATATGCAATTGATGGTGGATTGACTGTACAGAAGCATTCACAAGATGATATTCTTCAACTTTCTTTTGTTTTATATTGGGTGTCTCCTGCTTAATTATAAGCCATGACAGTGGTGCTTGCTGATCTAATGGAGTCCTCCACTTCATTTCTCAACACCATTATTGCACTATGCTCATCTCCATCTTCTTCTAATTTGTCCATCCATATCTCTGGGATTATGTGCCTCAAGCTGTCCATGTCTTTAACCAAGTAATCTGCTTCATTTATCTTTACCCTTTTGCCAACCTTTAGAAAAGAAGATAATAACAATTCAAAAATTCAAGACGGAGCAAGAAGTAGGTTGTTGAGCTCTATGTTTGAAGGGACCGAGTTGATAATATATTAGATCTCCTGGTTGTTCGGGCTCATCTAGATACTAGCTATGGTGGAATATTGTCGGGTTATATTTCGCATCCGGTTGAACATTTAAGATTCGCAGGTTTGAGAGTTGTATAGAAAGTTGTTGGTGTTTTTCACTTTGCTTAGGGAGTTTTAGCCCCACATTGGAAAACCACCAATATGTATATCTCAATATATAGCTTTGCTAATTATAGGTATATGCACATGGGATGGTGGTCCATGTGGGTTGACTTTCCTAGATGGATTAAGTGTGAACCCCATTATGACAATCTTTATTTTGTCATCGCATTTGGGAAGTTTTTCTTATGAGCTAAGCCCCCAAAGGGGCTTAGCGACTCGGACTCGGACGCAAAAGTGGCGCTTTGTTGGCGCACTTTGCACTTAGCAACGTCGCATGGCGCTCGGGCGCGAGTTGCTTGCTCGGGCGCATGCTTCGTGGAGCCATGCGGCCAGGGGCGCATACGGTCAGCAAGTTAGCTTGAGCGAGTCAAGTGTGGAGGGGACAGGGAATGATGTTGGCGGGTCGGTACGGCGCTGTCTACTCTGTGCAGTTCAGCGAGCATGTGGCTCGTGGCTCTCTGTGCCATGAGGTTGCAGCTTTCGGCGCCTGACGACGCTGTCTGCTCTGTACAGTACAGCGGCGCAGGTGGTTCATGCGGCCTGATTTTTTTCTCATGTCGCATGGAAGCTGAAATTCTCTTTATATAGAGGCTCTCCTCTTTCATTTAGTGTGTTGAAAATTTTGAGAAAGAGAGAGAAAAACCGAGAGCACCAGCAGGACCTGCGACAGTTTTTAGCATCCTTCCAAAGGAATCTTCCGAGTGATCCGAAGGTGACCAAGAGCGTTCCAGAAGTTCTCGTGTGAACTTGCTGGATCCTGGGGACAGACGTTGTATAGCGCGAATCTTGTCTTGAGCTCTGGTGGTTTTGATCACCCCAGCAAGAGTTTACTTCTTTGTATTTCTGTTCTTATTCCCGTTCTTCTCGGTGTAGCGTCTGCGAACGTAAAGAGAAGAACGGTTTTCTGATTCTTGTTGTATTTGTATTTTCTTTGGGTTGTCAGTTTGTAACATGTTTTTTGCTTAGTGCTTCTGTGGGGTTGTGTGTCACTGAAGAGGAACTCTTGTGTGAATCTCAGTGCACCAAATTCTCTTCTGGAGTTCGTAGAGACGAACTCTTGTGTGAGTCTCTACTTTGCGGCTACCTCTTCTTCTTTGATCTGACTTCGGGACTAACAAAAGTCATTTTAGTAGAAAGTGGAAAGATGAGGTATAGATATATGGGATTAGTCCTTGACTTAACAAGAAATTTTCTTCTAAATCATATAGGTCATTTCCAATATCATATATAGGGAGATCAACTTTGGTTTGAATCTCAAGTTCTCAACAGGTTCCCAACAGAGGTAGGAAATTATCTAGACATACAGAGGAAGGGGGTAAATTTGTTGGAACCTCTTATTTTTATTCAGCTAAGTAAAAAAAATTGGTTAAGTTCTAGGGTAGAAGTTGCTTTATCTTTCAAAGTTTTCAGTTATAAATGAATGATATTTCATAGTAGTGACAAATAAGCCTACGAATTATTGCATTAGGAAGGAGACATTTATGTCTAACTCTAGTGAGAATGACAGCTTACCAATGCAGTTCGAAGTCCCACAGCTTTCCCTGCTGCAATATTCCTCTCACTGTCATCCAGGAACAGCTGAAAGGAAAAAGAGAAATAAAATAAAAAAATCTCGAACTTAGACTCTTAAAAAGTCACTGTACACAACAATATACTTGTTTGGCTGCAACTTCTGAAAATGCAGTACCATTTGCAGCAGTATATGGAGCTGTTTGGTTGGCTATAAATGCAAATGCAGTAACATTTGTTGCAGTATTTACCGAGGTTCGCAGTATCGATATCGGAATCGAGATATTGGACCCTTTCTATGAGTATCTAGATCGGCAATTTCGGATTGAAGTATTGAATTTTTAGTATCGGAAAGTAAATAATTAATTATTAATATTTTAGAAAAAAAAAAAATTTATACATTTATGCATAATTTTAAGTATATCATGTGTTATTTCTTAGTAGTTTTGAAATTGAATGAATAGTAGTCACCCTTGCCGATAGGTTTACCTGTAATGGGTAAGTCTCTTCTTTTATATGCTTTTACATCATTGCTATGCTTTTACACTCTTGATAATTGGTCTTTTTCGTTCAATTTTCTTTACCGAATTGACTGAAAATTTAGACCTCCAATGTCGATATCGGTTTAGTATCGGAAATAGGTCAGTATCGAATCGATACATGCCAAACCGTATCGGTATCGGCCGATACTGTAAACTACGCAACAAAAGCTGCAACACGCATACATCAATTCGTGCAACATTTGTTGCAATCGCTTTCGGGTGCAACTCCAAGTATAGCAACAAATACCGCAAGGGATTTCCATTTACCGGCAACCAAACAGCCCCACGTCATCGGTTGGCGCAGGTTACGATGCAGCTCCAACTGAGATCGCAAACTGAAATAGTCCTAGAGCAAATTGGGGGTTAGTATGGTTACCGTGCGGCGTGGTTCGTACCCTGCAAGCCTGATGGCCGCCTCCATGGCGTAAACGGAAGGCTTCAGCATCACTTGAGATGAAGAAGTCTTCTTGCTGAGGAAAATATGAGGGTTCAGAGTTTCGAAACATATAATGAGTTCAAAGCACTCCTCCTCAATCCCTAGCCTTTCAAGAACCTTCTTGGCATGCTTCATGTCCGAATTTGTAAATATCTGACCCAAATAGAAACAAAAAACAAAACAAAAAAATTGTATTTGACAAATCTTTAATGAAAGAAGCAGCAGAAGAAGAGATTAAGTGATGGGAATTACGAATTTAGGTTGGGAAATGCTTCGTAGGAGCTCCCGGAGCTGTGGTTCCGGTTTGATGTTCTCGTATGGTAGCCTCCCGTGCACGAAACTGATTACGAATTAAATAAAAACAACAACAAAAATTAATGGCTTATTTAAAAAATTGTTTTAATTTCATTATTGTACAATGGAAATTAAAATGTCGTAATGTATTCTCAAATTGATACCTATGGTATTCATCTGGATGGACATCATAACCCATTTCCTTGAAAGAAAGAAAAAATAGTACTCATTATAAGTTATTTATGTCAAAATGAAGAAAGCGAAGTGCAGTTAAAATTAGTACACCACAAGTACGTAATTAGGAATTCATACAAGAAGACCAGCAAGAGAACTGCCGTAGGTGCGGAAGAGCTCGACGCGTAGGGACGAAGCTTTCTCTGCAGAAACTCCCAATTTTGCAGCAAGAAAGTCTGCAAATATATTAATCAAAGTTTAATAAAAACCATCAACAAAATGTTCCTCTCAAATGTCAAATTCTATATATGTTAGTATCGAATAGCCAAACCTTCAATATTTTGCCTGCAAGCCTTCGCAATGCCGAGCGATGAGGAGTAGAGTGTATCATCAAGATCTGCAGGCAATTTGGACTTGATAAATACTTCTTCTTCTTTTCTCCCAACAAAATATAGTGTGCATGCATATATTATTTATATAGAATGAACTTATAACATATTTTCAGACAACATAATTGGATCAAGCCAGCTCAAGTAAGGCTGTCCCTAGATTTTCTGGAGAGAAAAAAGGTTGTCCAACGGAAACACTTGTACACCTATTTTTGTCCTGGTGTATTTAGGAGGACATTGCGGTTCGGGTCGGGTCGGGTCGGGTCGGGTCGTGTCGTGTCGTGTCGTGTTGTGTCAGTATCCATGTCCCTGCCACGTAGATTAAGCACATGAGACGACGATCGATCCTCGTGCCTCCGTGCCGCCATTTGTGTGCTTGTACATTTCGGGTTCCGGTTAGCAAGAGGGATCTCGAACTAAGAAAGATCGACTACGAGGCATATATATAAGATTAAGCGTACCGAAAAGGAGGCAATCGAACGATGGCGAATCCATGTTGAACTCGATTGCTAACAAGAAGAAGACTAGTAGTTTTGGAAGAAGATCAAGAAGAAGAAGAAGAAGAGAGGGAGATTTATAATGTAGGTCTGTTGAATTTATAAGATGTTGCTGTGGAAAATTATTAGAGGTTGGTGCCGACAAGAAAGCGTAGATATATATGTATAATTGAGCTGTTAATATCACCTACATTGCTTGCAGAATGAGAGGAGAGGAGCTGAGCAATGTTTATCACGAACACGTAAGATATCTGGACTGTCTTGCCTACCGTTCTTTACACGTTTTTTATTTTTATTTTTTTTCCATAAATGATATTTGACCAGCGGTCCGCGGTCCGCAGTCCACATAGCATCGTCCTTCTTCTTCTTCTTTTTTTCTTTTTTTGCCTGCCGAAACCTTACTATAGAAACGCTTCGATGTTTCTTCCAAACTATGTTACCTTTGGCCACAAGTCATAAGACTCACGGACAGTGCAGCACACCAGGTTCGGACTTGATATGAGACATATGTGGCGGTTGTCTCAACCCAAAATTTTTAGGCGACATCAAAAAAAAAAAAAAAAAAACTTTAACTATTTAGTGTATGGATGTCCAATTCTGAATAAAAGTCCAGCATATAGGATATGCGTCCAGTAGGGTTGAGATATGCTCGACCCCGACGGGTTTCCCAACCCTCCTTGGCTCTAGCTTGAGATCATCTACCATACTTTGTCTAATGGACTGCATGTACTATCTTGTCTTGTCATGGCGGCAGTTTCCTACTATTGAGATGCTACTTCATTCACGATTGTGCACTGATTCTTTTGTTCACATAATTTTTTTATAGGATATATCTAAACGTCATATACTACAATATCAAGAGACAAGTCAGTAAGTCAGATTAAAAAAAAAAGTTGTGTAGTAGCTGTCAAAATTCTCTCATTCCATCGTTATAACAATCTGATGCTCTCAATCTCCTCTACCCTTCCGTCTTACGTTTTTTTGGAGGTAATTGAAAAACAGAACAAGTTACAATTTTATTCTTGAACCTTGGTATCTAGGACTTCAGAGGATTGAGGACATCATAGATATAGATTTATTTCACACCGATTACCATATTTGCATATGTAATTCATGTCTACAAATGTATTGCATATATAATTACTCATTTATATATACCAAATTCAAATTCAATACTGTAGATGTTTGGTTTATTTCTATAAGTTTTTGTTGGTAAATGTACTAATGTACAATTGTACATATATTTATAATCATCGATAAAAATAATTTATATGAACATTAAGCAATGAGGACACCATTTTTAGAGTTCGTCTCAGGTCTTAAAATTTAAATTTCGGCACTCAACACACTGAAACAATATATATTTTTTCGTATATGTATTGTTGGACTATATATACGTCAATATTTAAATGCCTATTTTCTAGCAAATGGACTTAGGGGTTTAACTTTCTAAAAAAATAGATAATTATATTATAATTTTTAAATTTTTAGAAATACTTAAACTGAAATTGGTATTGTTGCTTTTCGAAAGGAAAAAAAAAACTAAAATGAGACTTTGAAATATTAATTATCCTCCCCATTACATGCCAAAAAATTGAACCAGCCTAAAAAAAAACATAACTAAAGTTGGTGTAGCAAGACTAGCTACAATAACCAGTACAAAGTCACCCTGGGATCACTTATCATGGTTTTTTTTCCGGCTTTTTGAAAAGCTGCCACATAACATGTTTGGTAACAAACGGCTTAGCAGAAAGCTTGCTGGAAAGCCATTTATAATTTGGAACAGTTTTTAAAAGCAATTAGGACTCTTGTCAAAAGCTATTTCTACTAATTACTGTATCAACCATTCATTCTACCTAAGATCCGAAAAGATTAAAATATAGGAAATGTCAAGAATTTATTACGTACACGCATCACAACTCTTTGATTACTTACATGTATTTAAATTTATTAGAAAGGTTGAATGATCGCTCTATCAAATTTTATATAAAACTCTTATCAAATTTATATAAACAAAAACTTGCAAATAATTTATAAGTATGATAACGTGAAAAAAAAATATACAAATTTTTTAAAGGAGTAAAAAAAATAATCGAATACTTTCAAATATATTCTCAACTAGCTTAATGACCATGTTTTGTTACCATCAGATAAGGCCGAAACCGTGATTTAAAATTGGAGTAGAATAAGTAAATATAATAATTATATAATTTAAAAACTAATATTTTTTTATATAAAACTCTTATCAATATAATAATTTTTTATATAAAATTATTAAGTAAATATAATAATTTTTATATAAAACTCTTATCAATATAATAAGATTTAAAATCTAACCATGCATAAATATAATAATTATATTCCAAATTCGCTAAAAAATAAGTAAATTTAAATCGAACCAAACAAATGAATATAATAATTCAATTGATTTAGACTTGACTAGTTGGATTTTCATATGGAAACAGGTATTTAAGGTTTTATTATATTATA
Source organism: Iris macrosiphon (assembly GCA_036927795.1). Lineage (NCBI taxonomy): Eukaryota > Viridiplantae > Streptophyta > Magnoliopsida > Asparagales > Iridaceae > Iris > Iris macrosiphon. The sequence goes on from JAYESA010000018.1 coordinate 8,295,049, forward strand.
TTGGACAGTCTGGACTTACGATTGAATATTTTCAAATCGATATCCTTCGTTAGTCTGTAATTAATTTTTTCGTTTCAACAACAATAAATAATAATTTTTTGACAAAATTATCTCTATCCTTCTTTATGGAGATATTTTAAGTGATCACGAATGAAGAAGATATATTTTTATTTTGGATTTTCCGTCAGCACTATTAGGATATTAAGTTGTACAATTATAGTTGAGCTATTAAGTTGTCTAATATTAAAGTTTATGATATCAAGTTCAAAATTTGTAATAGTTAAGAATATCTAAGTTAAAAAAATTTCTAGAAATATTTATAATAATAAAAAACATATACGAAGTCCATATATGTCATCATTTAATATTGAAAAAAAAAAACATGAACTTGCCAAAGTCAAAGTTGACTGAAAGTAATTGGAACCCATAAATTATACAAGGTTCTATTCATATGACAGGTCAGTAAAATAGGCCAAGTTATGGACTAGGCTTCTCCCTGGCCCACTTCTGTTCATACTACAGGGTTCTATTCATACTACAGGGTTCTATTCATACGACTTAGACGGCTCACTTTTGAGACGTTTTGAAGTCTCATTATAAGAGTATATATATATATATATATATATATATATATATATATATATATATATATACACACACACACACACGTGTGTGGAGGCCCTATGAGTCACTGAAACGACCGCTGGAGACACACCATAACTCCAGCTTCTTTGAGCTGCTATTGCAAAATATCGCTGACCCTTACGACTACAAGCAACAGGGGGCGTTCGCCTTGACACCTCGTTAAGCAAGTTTCGAACGATCGTCGAAAAATGGACACTTCTAGCTGGGGTCAGCCCATATTGCCGAAAAGATCGGTTAGATGTTGAAAAATATTTTCCAAATCGAACATGCATCAAAGCCGGCACTAAAGATGTTGGCTAGATGAAGAGGTGTTTAGTGGTGGGGTCTACTGTCACGTCTTGATTCCCGCAAGGTCGATCGTCCTCGCTTTGCGCCTTACGGAATCGACCGTCCTCGCTTGGGCGTAATGTCGTGCAAGTCTAAGTTGCGCTTGCACAAAGTCAAAGCTTGAACAATAACAACATAAGCTATTCAAGATAAAAGCAACGACACAATATGCAGAAAAAAGTAAAATGAACACAATGACATAAGAAACAATCTCTTTATTGATACTTGAAATGATTACAAGACTTACCAATTGGCTAAACGTCAATACATAAAACACTTACATCATTCCATACATTATATCCCTTTATACATAAAATATCTCAAAACATCTCGATACAGTTCAAGGAATCGACTCCAGATTTTTTGCTCATGGGGATGAGGATATGCTATCGCTTCTTCGGACGATCCAGCACCTACGAACATAACTGGTGGAGGTTCAGCACTTTAGAAAATTTACTGGTGAGTATAAAAGTAACGAACATAAGCAACAATCTCTAAAACCAACACTAAGTAATCATGTGATAAAATACTACATTACTAGTGATCTTGCTACCTTTCCCTAGGTTCATTTCTTGCAGTACAGGATCAGAGTCAGTTTACTTCTTTCGAAAACATATATTTGAAAACAGTTTGCATATTCAGTAGATTCAAGCATGCTATAGGGACAGTGTTCCATCGTGTAGTGCGCAGTATGTATCGTGAGTCATATTCATTAACTCTCAGGAACATAAGCTATCTCTAACGGATTGTTCATCTCAGTTCAATATACAGCAGTATATTCAAGTAAAATAGATACATCTCATTTAGCATTTATGATAAGGAACATAAATAATACAAATGACCACTTATTCGGTGATTCTTACCCATGGTCGAACGGTTATCCCTGCAACAGACACACAAGTTAGCAATAATTTGCATATACATATGAGGTTTTCTTTTATGTTCGTCTCTGCATCAAATAGTTAGATATGCAAGAAGGCTAAAATCCTAGCATGCGATCTAACTATATGATGGTCCCCTAGTGTTGGATCCCCGAGATCAGCAAGTGAAACTTCATGTCCAAGCTTGCTAATGACTTATTACCCTTCTCGTAAATCAATGACTTCATGCCTCAGGATATCTAGATCTCTCCCAGGCCGAACGATCCCCAGTGTCCTAGGAACCGCTCGAGAGATAAATCTTGTACACAAGTTGTCAGACCAATGCATGAATGCACTTCTATCAGATAAAAACTATATGATGCAAGCGGACAATGAACAAGCAATTCTTCTATACTATCTCTTATTCGATCTGATCGTATTGATGTACGACGTTCGTAACCATCGATGTGCGGAACACGTAACCATCGATGTACGGGGTTCGTAACCATCAATACTCTAGACGAGTTTAAATGATAAATTCTATGTTCAAGCAGTCTAGTTCTTTTAACAAGTAACAAGCAAGAACAGTTCTATAAATGTAGCATGCAATTTCTCTCTCTTTAAGTACGATATGGAACATGCAAGAAATCTCTATTTTAAGCAAGCATGGTAGTAGTTCTTCTATCTCTTTTAACTAAAGCATATAATTATACTCTTACTTACCATACAATGGATTCACAAGTTCAAGCAAATATTTTACTCTTCTTATTAGCATGGCAGTAGTTCTGTGTAACTTAGCATAACATTCATTTCTATACTTAGCAGGACAATGATTCGTTTATTAGACAAGCAATACGAGTTCTCTTATTAAGCATGCATAGTCGGGTTCTATCATTATTCTTATGAACATTATCTTAACAACAAGCAGTTATAAAACCAGTTAGGTATGCCCGTTTACCAAGATCTGTCGTCTTGTGTTTCGATCGGAGAACTCTTCGAGAAGGCTTTCGCTCGAGCCGGAAAGCGATATCTCTTGTACATAGTGCCATCGCGGAGCGGGACACTACACCTACACCTTTTAATCTCACACATTCAATTCAAATATGAATGGTGTAACATAGGGTTGTTCTATAATATGAAACCACCCGAATGGTTTTGGAAAACACACACACACACACACACACACACACACACACACACACATATATATATATATATATATATAAACATCTCTTCACGTATTTTTATCTTATTATCTAACTATATACAAACATTTTTTCTAACTCATGTAGTTAAGGTGTGAGATATTCTCCTGATTTGCTGATTTTGAATTCCAAGAATATTATTTATAATTATTATTATTTTGCCAACAAATTTTTATGTAATACTTTTTTTAAAATAATTAAGTAATGATATAAATACGATTAAGATGACTCAATTTTGAACCGTTTCTAGACCCCTTACCCCAACAAGAACTGATTGGGTTAACCGAATCCTATACGGGTAGGGTCTAGGTCCACAACTACCCGACCCGACCTCACTCACCATTTCCTCGCCCGTTATACTATCCTCCCTCTCACTCCAAAAAACCAATGGATTCCACTTCGTCGTCCCCGAAGCGAGCTAGGGTTTCTCCGTGCGCCGGGTCCATGGACCTCCTCATGGAGCAGCTCCTCTCTTTCTCCGACGCCTCCGCCACCCTCTCCGTCGCCCTCTCTCTCGAGCGCGTCGTCGACTCCGTCGCCTCCGACTCCGAGAGGGACCGGCTCATCGCCGCTGCCGCGCGGGTCGGATCTTCCATCCTGGAGTCCGCCGGGAGGTCCGCCAGGAAGCGCAGCGCCCGGCACAACTCCGAGTCCTGGCCCCTCCCCTCCGATCTCACCGTCAAGGTCCGAGAAATCGATCTCTTCCTTCATTTTGGCGTCACTCAAAGTTCTTCATATTTACGTAATGTGCCACCAGGACCAATGCTAGGGCTCCCGCGTATGTTCATAAGCTAGCAAACACGGTTACGCGGACACTCCAGAAGCGTGGGCTGTGTCGTGTCGGACACACATCAGACACAGTCCTGACGCCCCCAAAACGCACTATGGCACACCGAAACAGTTGCCACGTCCTCACAGTGTTGTGTCACGCCCCTTGTCCGTGCAGCATAGTTTATATATATTTGATTGGACGAGGAATTTGGTCGCTTCAAAGCGTCGGACAGTCCAAAAAGTATCTGTAACGAACAGAAGGATACCGATTTTTTTTCTACTTAAAATCTTTAGTGAACTATGACCGGCCATTAGATCAGCAAATAAACGTATTCCTGAGCATAATGCACGAAACAATGAGGGATTGGCTCAAGTAGTACTAAAAAAGATGCTAACGGGAGTAGGACTCCTGCGGATAATGAGAAGGTAAACAAACCACGGGTTTGGAAACAAGCCGTGACATAACTTAAACTGTTGGGCTAAAGTAACCAGAAGACAAGGTGAACGCTAGTGAGGTGACCGTTAGGGAGGTAATAGAAGGCGAAGAGCAACTCAAAACTCAATGCTTTGCTTGCTGCCTATTAAGAGAATAGGTCCTAGTTCAAGTGGCCCGCCTTTCATCATCTATACCAGCTGTTACGTACGACCCTATAGGAACGATTTCTGCGCCCTAAAAAGCAGAACACACCATCACCTATAACCCTCTCCTCTGTTGGGTCTATTTTCTCCCTACACAGTTTGTGATATTTGCGTTATGTGCCACTAGTAATAACATACGCTCTTTAATGTATGTTCCTCGGCTGTTTAGTGTAATTTTTTTTTGTGGGTTTGGTAGTGGTGAAGCTTATCAAGGAGTTGTTGCCATATGCAGTTGAACAAACTTGTTTGGTGTTGAGATTGTTAAAAATGACCAAACTTGACAAGCATTAATTAGAAGGCAAAAGTATAAGATGGTTTTTTCAGAAAATCATGAAACATCCGTGTTGTGAATGTTGGCCCAGTGGGCTCTCTAGAAATTTGTGTAATACAGACCAAGGTTCAAATATCGACAGAAAACAAAACTGCTGAATCTATCGAAACAAGCCGACTGAATCAACCACCCGAAACTGCCGAAACTGATACTGGGTCTGAAGCTGAGTATTTGAACCTTGTGGTTCACTTAACAATTCATTTTGCTCAAACTGGACATGCATTAATTAGAAGGTAAAAGTATGAGATGGTTTTTCAGGAAATGACCAAACAATCCTTGTTCGGAACGTTGGCCCAGTGAGCATTCCGGAAATGTGTGTTTAAACGTAAGTCAATACCCAAAAATGTTGACAGAAAATAGATATGCTGAATCTTCCGAACTAGCTGACCAAATCATTGGATGGACTTGAAACCAAGTATTTTGAACCTTGATCCAGACTAGTCCTGAGTGTTTGTGGTTCACGTAACAATTCATTTTGCTCATGCACTGAATGGGTGAAAACACTAACGAAATTTGTGGTTGTGATTGTTTGAAGGTATTCTCTATCCTAGATACACAAAGTCTCTGTCGTGTCGCAGCGACTTGCTCGGCGTTCAATAAATGTGCAGTAGATCCATTGTGCTACGCCAATATTGACTTGACAACAACAGTACCAAATGCCAATAACACAGTTGTGTCTACCATGATACAGAGAGCAGGGAAGAACCTCCAGTGAGTTTCTATCTACCTGTATTCAGCAAATAACATGCATTATTCAATATTTTCCTGTCTTTCTTGCCTCAGGAAAATTTCTTTCTGTGTTTCGAATTCATTTTCTGGCCTGCTGCTGCCTGTAGGTTTAACCAAACTATTATGGAGAAACTAAGTGGTTTGACAATACTTGATGTTTGTGATGAGAATTGATTCATGCTCGACATGGATACTGTATCCTTGACCTTACAATCCGATTATGTACTTGTAACAAGTGTTCAAGGCTCTCTAACGCCTATGGTCTAAACATGGAGGGTGATATGACCTCGATTGGCTAGTTATCGCTAATTAAAGTTGAAATAGTCATGGTAAACCTCTATGTGCATCTACTTATGCATGATCATAAATTGAAGAGTATAATATTCTCCACTTTTCATATTTAAACCACATTCTGTCCTTGACAAAAATGTCTAGGATTTCTCTTGTCCCAAGTATGTTAGATGCCATTCAATACTTGAATAATAAAGTTCTAACAGAAGAGAATTTCATATTAAAGTTGTTTTCTGACACTTGACAAAATGGTATGTTGTTGTTTGTGTGAATAATACTAAACTCGTATGTGTGATGCAACCTCTTGGTCTAGGTTTTCTATCTGTGAATAATGAGAGGAATCAATAGTAGCTAAATGATGGAAGGATGAAAGTTACCATAATTTGCAAAACCATCAGCAATTTGTGTTCTGTAAATTTCATTCCAAATCATGGAACATTTCCATTCTAGACCGCTTGATGTAGTGTTCCAAAATTCCATTCTCGATGTAATCAAATTTAATCCTAGTCGCACATACCAGAATGTTCTGATTAGAAAAGGAACTTGATTGAACACCATTAATGGAGGAAACTACATCGTTCATCTCATTTGAAACAATCAAGAGGCTTATCCCCTATGTAAATCAGGACAAGATACTCCTAATCACATACTTCTTTCAACCTAAGTGTTCCAAAAAACCTATCCCCACCATTCCCATTCCATACCAAGTGGCATACCACGTTACTGTTTTTCTTCCTCATTCCATTATGTTCCACATTCCAGGTAACCTTGATTAGGATGCACTGAGGTTATGAAAGCTGACTTTGAAGATAGCAATTGTTTGCTATGGAATAGAACTCTGGCTTTGGTATCTTTTTATTTTACTACTACGGTGTCACATTTTGTCATATGTTAATAACAATATGATATCATTGTATACAGATTTCAATCTATAGATTTTTCGCAAGGAAATTGGTATTAGGGTTGAGGAAAAGGACAACATTTTGACTCTTTCGAAAAACCAAGATATAGATTGTGTCAACTGTTTAGGATCTGGTCTGGTCTGTCTAGCGAATTGGATTATTGAAATTGAGAAGAATACAACAACAAGAATAAAGCCTTTATACCAAAATTTTGGGATCAGCTATTTGAATACTTTTCATCCATTCGGCCCGTTTAAGGGTCATTTCTGTTGTAACATTAACAGATGACATATTTTTTGCTATAGTCTCGATCCAAATTCCTTTAGGCATACCCCTAGCAGCTCATTTGACTAATATCCTTTCACTCCTCTGAACCGATGCATCTATTCGTCTATGTTGCACATGTCCTAACCACCTGTTATGATTTTCTCTGATCTTATCCTCAATTGGTTCCACCTCCAAGTCTCCAAATTCCCAAAAATATGCTCAATTTTCTTATTCTACTTTCAATTTATTGCTACTCATCCATCTTAACATTCTCATGTTCAACTGTGCTCATTTTCATGGACATGTTTTTAACTGTCCATTGTAATTGGAATTGAAGAAGATTTAGAAGTAACATAATTAATAGACAGGCCGTTTTATTACTCATTACCTCTTTCCTGACTACCCTTTTCTTTTCTTTGTAATGAACACAATTTTCCTCATAGAATTAGGCTCCTTCCTTTTAAATAGTAGCGATTTGTTGGTTTGTCCAGTAGAGCCCGAGACTGAATCCAGTTTGAGCCACTGGTCCTGGATATGCAGAACACATTCATTTCATTAGATACTCGCACAAATAAACATATACACTTGAATTTACTCTATCCCCAGTGCCACACCTACCTACACTCCTACACACACACAAAGCCCACCTCCAACCTCTACCTTCATGTCCTGGCACTCATTTATGGTGTGGAATGAAACAATGTTGCTACTTGGGATTTAGGATTGGGTGAAACTTTAACTGTTGCCTATAATGGAAGTATATTTAGGTAGTAGTAAAGACCCAACATCCATTATGTTTCTGAAGATTATCCGAATGCATTTGATGATAACCACAACAAACGTCTCTCTTCCAATGGGAGAAAGTAAGTAAAATGCCAATATAGTACGAAAAACTAGCTTTAAGTAAGATATGTGCCCCGATAGCTTAGTTGTTACTTGGGATGGGTTATAGTTTGTAGTATTGGCCGATACCAATACAAGACGGCCAATATCGATACAGTTTGGCATGTTTCGTTCCGATACAGATACCGACCGATACTGATGCTGGGTAACTCTCCCAGTCAATTCGACAGAGAAAATTGAAAGAAAAAGACTAATTAACAAAAGTGTAAAAGAATAGTAAGGTTGTAAAAAGCATGTAAATAAAGAAAACTTATTTATCGCCAGTAAACCAATCGACAAGAAGTGACTATTGTTTTTTATTTATTTTCAAAAATACTAAGAACCAATACAGAAAATACTTCAATTTATGCCTAAATATATAAATGTTCAGAAAATTCTATAGAAAGCATTGAACTTCTCTGAATTTGTGTAAAAGACACATTTTGGGTAATTTGTGAAGACAAACCCAATACGCTTGGAAATAGGGTATACATTTTTTTGGGTAGATTTATGCCCTTTAATAAGGCTTAAATTGCTTTTTTTTATTTTAGTTTTTTCGTTTAAGTTTAAGTAAAGGCTAATACGTTATTGTAATTTTACGTCCTATAAAAAGGCGTAAATTCATATTCTTTATATTTTACGCACTGTAAAAGAGCGTATATTGTCATTGAAGTCCCGGGCGTTCTTCGTGCCGACGCTAGCTTGCCACGCCTCCCCGGTTGATGGCCAGCCCATCTCGGCCACGTCGACGTTGACGTCCTCGAAGCCTAGTAGCTTCATCGCCGAGAATACTGCGTCGAGCTGCCCGTCCAGCATGTTTGTGTACATCAGCCCCATGTTGCTGTCCACGACACCGTCGTTGAGCCGAAACAAGGAGTAGTCGAGTGTGTAGGGAACAAGGCGTAGTCGAGGGTGTCGAGCGTGAACCCGAAGAACGGGTACGGGTTCACCATTAAAGGAGACCCGATAGCTCTCAGGCAGCTCAGGAGCTGCTTGATCACCGAGGCGTCATAGCCGCTCCTGAACCTCCCGACCGACGGCTGGCTTGACGCTGACAAGATGCCCTGCGAGTGCAGTGTGGAGACCTTGATCCTGCGGTCCAGCCCCGCGCCCGCGAGAGCGACGCAGAGGCTTTGCATGGCGGGCACCAGGCTAGCAATGAGCTGCTTCTTGGCGGTCGACACGACCTCGATGCCGACCAGTATCCGGGTGATGTTGGTTAGTTCCCCCAAGAACGCACGGGAGCCCATCCACCGTCAGCGAAGATGTTGAATTGCTAAAATAAGCCCTATTTTAGGGCGTATATTACTTTTTTCTGCGCCGTTCACTAATCAGCCATCAATATTGGCCGAAAAAATTAAATATCAGATGTATGCCCTATAAAAGGGCGTAAATTGCCAAAAGTAAGATTTACGGACGTATATTTCCAATATCAATTTTAATTTTTTTTTCCTGAGATAGAATCAGTGTTTACGTCCTTTTATATAGCATTTTGGGACTCTCCATGCTATTCTTCCAAACTTTGTGTCTTTTACACAAATTAATAAAACTTCAGTGCTTTCTAGTTTCTATACAATTTTTTGTAAAATGTATTTTCTGAATTTTAATAATTTTTTAATAATGATTTGCTTTCCGATACCAAAAGAATCCAATACTCCGATCAGAAACCTCCACTACTGCCGATATCGCCGATCCCGATACTCATAAAAGGGTCCGATGTTGATTCCGATACCGATATTACTATGGGGTAAGTTTGTAGAAGTATAAAAACTTTTAGTTTTTGACTTGGGCTAAAGAGTGACTTTCATTTTTTACAGTATGTGCATGTCACATGGTTGGTCTACTAATTAAATTGGAACTCATTCAGGTTACTTTCTGTTAGTAAGTTAGATATCGGTACAATGTAGATGGACAGCTGCAGGTTGTTCTGAGAAGTCAGTGAGCAAAACCCATGTCATGCAATCTCTCATCATTGATTCTGATTTGCAGGTTCTTACCTCTGTGTTTGTGAACTTGATTTCCCTTGAGTATGTATGCATATTATGCAGCGTATGGGTAGCAGTAGTATGTTGATAAATGCTTTTAAAGCATCGGCATATGTTGCTATTTTTCTTTTCATTGAAATCTTATTAACATCTTTATCAATATAAACTCCAGTATAAAGCAGAGACTTAGGATCATTTTCAGATCTTTCTCCTGTATTAGTTCGAATCTGTCTACTGATAAGATACATTCCTGTACATAATGAAGTGTGAGGATGAAATAGGTCCTGCTATTCGATGTCTTCCGCAATAGTATTAGCTTCACCATTTAAGTATAACTTCCTACATGCTTACATTTTTTTTAGTAACAGCTTTGTAATGAAGGTGTGAATCCTACAACATTGCTGTTATTCTTGGATTCTCTAATTTAAATGTGTTGTGAAATGTTATGTATCCTTTATCATGTGTGGTGCCACTGGACCTTTTTGGTGAGACATCAGTATTTCTGCGAGCATTATGACTCCTTTCACAACCTTGTTAGAAGCATATATCATTCCTTACTCCATTGAGGCCAACTTCTTTTGATGAAGGACTATAACCAGTGTGTAGAAAGCCATTGTAAATTTGTTCTACAAACTTGTAAAAGTTTCTCTATACAATTTTGTGTACATTCTTCATAATTAAGACTGCCACACGTATACACAGATCTTCTTCTAGTACAATGTCTCATAACTAAAAGAATTCCTTTGCTCGCAAATAATAAATATTAACCATAATGTAACCCAGTTTGGGTCTATTCCTCATTCCTAGTAGTAAGTATTACATGGTTGAAATGCGAGTTCTACAGTTTACGGAACCATCAGCTAAGAGAGGTTGAGCAGATATCGCAATATGAACTTACAGAATCACCACCTTTTACCATCTGACGGAAATATTGAAACACAACCATATTGGTTCTATAGGTCTCAAACTGGAACCATTACCATACCATGATGACTTTGTTAAAGAGGCAATTTGGATGGTCCTAGAGTTCTTTGTGTGATCAGACTTTTTCATGAAGCTGTCAGTATTATTTTTGATAGCAACCTATTAAGAACAATAATTCAGTGGATTGCAAGTAGCAGCTTATATGTACGTTATCCATGAGGCAAATACCTTTGCTTTTAGACTCCAAACAGATTATGAAAGGGCTTGCAGAATACTATTCCACCATAGGTAGAAAGGGAAGGATGGTGATTGGTGAATAAGTGCGGAGCCCTCAACCTGGGACGTGACCGATTACTCTGCATCTTCACTCTTGCTTGTACAACTTTTCCTCATTAACATTGAATACCGTGCATGATGATGACCATATGTCCGAAAGAAGAGAGATTCATGTGTCAGATGGATGTTAGAGTATTCAAAGTTCCAAACCAACTAGAATATAGTTGTTGGTCATGATCCTCAAAACATAACTGCTGAACTAGAACCTACTGTTTTATGGAATCTCTCTTCATCTAGAAACCTACTGTTGGAGTCAGTAAGGCTTCTGCTCTGTTTGATTTTATGTTGAAAGAAAACTAAATAGTGATGAGAGTTATTCTTTCTAATGGTCATCTATATTTGTCTATGATCATATATCCGTACGAGTAAAGCACACGAAATGATATTTATTCTCATCTATTGCATTAATAGCCTTTACATGATATCTTATAATTGTTCCTTTCTCTAAGATCAGGTCACTTAAGCTTGGGATTTTGCCTAATCTGGCATCAACATCTGAACATAGTCGGTCCGTGTCCTATTCTTCTAGAAGTTCTATGGATGGAGCAGGTCTTTCGTGGAATGAAAAAAGACCAAGGCAAGGAAGGGAGTCATCTTTTCTTACTAGGTCATGCCTTTTGGCTTTAAGTTTGGACGGTGGTGCTGCAGGGTATGGAACCAAATTGTTGTTTGATTTTTTAGCTTTTGTCAACTTTTCTTTTGTTTCTTAATAATACTTTTATAAAATTTCAGGGCTCTCCTCAGGAGGTTGCACTTGTACAATATTTATAAAATGGACAGTACTGCACTATGCACTGCAATAGCAGCGTGTCAGTCTCTCCTTGATCTAGAAATCATTGGCCTGTAAGTATAGCCATTTCAGTACCATATATGATATTATCTACTATCTAGTAACATACATCTTGGTTCTTTATTCAGCAATGAACTTTGTTTTATTAAAAAGCTACAATTTCTAGGATACCTACGGACTTGTAAAAAGAGATGCAAATATTTGCGCGCGTGCACGCGCACGCGCACACACACACACACACACACACATATATATATATATAGGGGCGGAATATTGCACCAAGCAATAATGCGCCAAGCAATCTCAACCACACATTTTTTGAAATGTGTGATCATAATCATTCCATAAAGTTGTTGCCACGTCAGCATACTTTATAACCACACATTTCAAAAAAATGTGTGGATGAGATTGTTTGGTGCAATAAATGATGCAATAAGTCTTGGTGCAATAATCTCTCCTATATATATATATATATATATATATATATATATATAAACAAATGACTGACTAATGACTACTGGTTTCAGATACTGTGTTCAGTTTGTTCACAAACTCATGCTATTTATAAAAACAACAGTGTCCTGTTTGTGCCCTTTGAGAGGGTCACACACACACACACACACACACACACACACACACACACTTTGGCAGGATGAGAAACAAATGACTGACTGGTGGCTACTGGTTTCAGATACTGTGTTCAGTTTGTTCACAAACTCATGCTATTTGAATAAAAACAACAGTGTCCTGTTTGTGCCCTTTGAGAGGGTACTGTTCCGGAATCAACAGAAAACTGGTTTTAGTCTGTTTTGTCTTGGTTTTGACAAGTCAGTACAATTTTATTAGTTATGAGAGGAACAACTGCCGAAACACTAAACTGAAGCCATACCAAAACCATTGAAAGTCTCAAAATTTGACAACTGAAACTGCTAACATGAGGAAGGAAATTGAGATCAAGATCGTCTAGTACTAAGACCTTTAGCAATACATGCTTTATGGTGTTTGAAGTAGTGCCATATCACAAACTTATCTGAGTGCTTTGGGTAAAACTGATATTATGAAGTAGTGCCATATCACAAACTTATCTGAGTGCTTTGGGTAAAACTGATATTATCCAAGTGATGTGCTCTATACTTTTTGTTCCCTTTTCTTTTTATCACCTCTTTGAATTTGACAGAAGATTATTAACACAATTCTTTCAACAGCCATGTTGAGCTGAGGAGGACATTGGTATCGGTGAGCACAAATTGTCACTCCATTGAGCGGTTAATCATCGAGTCCTCTGACACAGGTGTGCTATCTCCCCTGCGCTTGTTTCTTATATTTCTTCTGTTTTTCTTATTAAATCTATTAGCTTTCTCATCAGGCAGAGAGAATAGTTTGAGTTCTGCAACTTGTGTTGATCTTGTCAATGGTTGTCCTCATATAAAGTCACTGGGCCTCAGGGGGTTCAAGGTCCATGATCATAAAGCTCGTTCACTAGTTAAGGTACATTTTCTTCATAACTCTATCAAATGAATACAACCATTTGTGGAATGCTTTAATTTATATCCACGGGTGTAGTTCATCTTTACTACCATGTTCAGCATACAGTTGAAAATTGTTAAGACACGGTAGACAATAATAAGCTGACTTTACTGTGAAACCTATCAAGTTAATGAAGTTCAGTTAATTGGTTTTTGGATCAGGTCTTACTTCTGCTTATTACATTTTATTATGATAGTTGGAACTTCAATTCATGAACGGATTGGTTTTGTAGGGCTTATGCAATCTGAAAGTCGTTGATTTTTGTACATCTTATTCAATTACTGGCACATTTTTAAGGTTTGTGTCTAGCATTTTATGCTTCTGTTTTATTTTTTAGTGCTACTTATCTTCTACCTTTTGGTATCCTATTTTCTTGAGCTCTATTTGACAACTTCAGTTGTTTAGGAACCTTGGCAGTGGCACATATGCTCAGGGTATCGAGGTCATGATTTTACGGGACTGTTTTCATCTCAAAGAAGTAAGAGCTTGATGATATGTTCATGGAAACACACTAGTTTTAATGATAGGTAAAGCTCTAATTGGTACACGGTTGCAGGTGGAAGTTGCTCATTTCTTATCAGCCGTGGTTGGTGGTGACTGCAAGTTCCTCAGATATTTAGTACGCAGATCAATTAGAGCATAGCCATGTTGTATTCTTTTTATAAGGATTCGAGCTTGAAAGTAGTTTGGTTTTGGATCTCTTTCTTGCACAGGACATATCCAACAAGGACGGCCTTTCTGGTGAGGAAGACTGGAATTCTAGGTGCTACGATCCAAGGTAGTAGAGTACCATTAACGTATCTATTGCGAGTAACAAGTACTTTCTAATTCATTCTGTTCTTGACAGTTGCATCCCAGTTTCACAATTGTTGGAAGAAAGGCCCGATATATGTTTGCTTGCCAACTTCCCGCCAGATGGAAGGTTTTTCTCTCTCTAATCCTTCGTCATATGTCGCCTTAAGCTTCAGACTGTTGGTATCAATTTGTTTCATGAATATTGCAGCTCCATGGATATTGAGCACCCCAGTGATAGCGAGATGAGTAATAGCACCAGCTTAGTGCAGTCTAATTTAGAGTTCAGTTCATACTATTCAAGTTCATTTGATAGTAGCAATAGCAGCGATCAGGGCAGCGGCAATGAGGATTTTCATGATGTCAATTTTGCATTCAATGATGGAGATAACTTTGACGAGATGGAGTTTCAGTTTCCTTACTTGTAATCCCAACAAAGCAGCATGAGCTAACTGAATATGGTACTCCCTTCATACTCTCCACTCTCAAACACACCCTCCTCCAGTTACAAATGGTAATTAAATATAAATTAGGTGGCTCTTGTAAGGAAACAGTTGGTTGACTATGGTAGTATAACACATCGGGGAACATCTGTTGAGTCATATTTCATGGACTTCTACATTTGAAAAGGTTTTCAAGGGTTTGTCATTTCCTTTTCACTCTTTGATTTAATGTGTCATAGAGATTAATGCAATTCACTACAGAAAATTGTATCATTTTTACCTCTTCATCAAGATTCTTTAGTCTAAGTAACTTGGAGGGTGCTCATTGGTTGCATGAACTTAAAATGCATATCCAAAAGGTATGTCTACCTACCTGCCAGCTGGTTGCCTAGGTTTGACCCTCTCATGCTCATAGCTACCTTGGTTAGGAATTCAATACCAAAATAGACTAATAGAGGGTCGACGTCAATGACTAATAGAGGGTCGACGTCAATTGACAAGTGGCCATAAAAACTGTCACATCTTGTATGGAGCTTTCTTATGCTCCATAGCCGACCCCAGTGTGATGGGAGAAGGCTTGGATGAGATGATGATGAGGCAAAGAGTGAGGTAAGTCGATGCATTGGGACCAGGCCCTCGAAAAAGATGCTTATGAACCTACATGAAGTATTGCCATCCCTTGCCTCAATGGATGGTGCAAACAGTGAGGTAAGCAGTCACTTGAGGAACAAAGTGAGGCAATCTTAAAAATTTCTAAACAAATTTAATCCTCCACATTTTATTGATTTGGATGATCGCAGATCCTTTCAGAGGGAGACACCTTGTGCGCCTGGAAAATTTGTTGCTTGCATCCTGGAGGATGCCAGTTTGAGTCGTGGGAATTCTCCATATATATGGGGCAAGGTTGTGTTCCTCTTGACCCTTAGCAGACCCTGCATAAGTGCAAGGCTCATGGTACTTTCCCCATTTTATGTCTTTCAAGAGATGGTACAGAAATGTCTCTTTAGAATAGTGTTACATCTGAGACAATTTTTTTTTACATTTTGTTGACAATGGGTGAAGACGATAAAATTTGCTTCAGGCATTAGCAACTAGTGAAGATTAATCTCCTATGCAAACAAAGAAGTCAAAAATAAAAGGGAAAAAACAATCCTTAAGAGTTAAAACAAAGAAAAGATGCAGTAGCAATGAAACAAAGTCATAATTTACAACTTGCTGCTCTTTTTTGCTAATTTCATGCCTTTTTCTCTTTGGCCCGAGTCATAGGATGAATGCGGTTCCCTATAGTATATAGGGGAACATGGAGAGTGCTACTTGGTTACATGAGCTTAATCTTCATTACAACTAGGGCTATTTGATATTACCCCCCTCTTAGATTAGGTATATTGATATTACCCCCCTCTTAGATTAGGTATATTGATATTACCCCCATGTTAGATTAAAAGTTGAGAATACCCCCCTGAAAGTGTCGTCAAAAACTCATTAACGACACTTTCAGGTTTTTAATGACACTTTCATGGGGGTATTCTCAACTTTTAATCTAACATGGGGGTAATATCAATATACCTAATCTAAGAGGAGGGTAATATCAAATAGCCCTTACAACTATTTATGTGTCAACTTGCCTAAGGTTTCATGGCAAGGTCCTCTCTTGTTCATAGCTACTTTTTCTAGAAATTCTAAACACACACTGGTCGCATCACGATTGGTATCAATTCACAAGGACTTTGTCAATTCTTTTGCCGCTTTCTCATGTGCAATTTCCAACTCATTCTGATAGAAGAAGGCCTAGATGGCGGTGATGATATAAGTTTGAACTTCCCGATATCACTATGCCCATCATGACCTAGAGTCCTTTTTATTACTGAACTTCAATGTCTGAATTCTGTAATGAATTTGAGAAACACTTTGCTTTCTCTTGGGGCTCCTGAACTCCATACTTGGATATCTCTGATCTGCTTAATGTTGTGAAAAATCTAAATTTAGTATGATTTATATTGTTACATGCAATTCTAACTGTTGGCAAGATCTGTGTGCATTGTATGTGCAGGAGCAGGTGCTTTTATGGAGTTGGCAACAGGAGAGAAGCCTGTTTTTTCGCTCAAGTTTTCATTGTTACAAGAAGGGATTTTAGAACTGTTGATGTTCTATAACTTTAAATGCTTAGTGAAAATGGATTTGATACGTGTTGTATAAACTTTTGTTTTTGGTTACAGTTGTATAAGCTTTCTTAGCCATGCCTTGGAGAAACCTTTGTTACGGTTCCAGTTTTTCTTTGAGCAATTTGCGAGGACTCGAGATTGTTGATCGGTATGACCTTAAATCCGTGTTCTTCGGCATCTTTACTGTTTCCTCTAGTAGATGTTTATGTACGCCATATATTCTGGATCTTTCTCTCGTTTTAGTTTGTGTACTGCTAGTGTACTATCTTGAATATTTGGATCTTTGGACATTTAGCTTTGTAATCTCCTCTGGAAACTTGATACGGTTCGATGATCTTTTTAAGGATTTAGGATCTGTCTTATTTACCAAAATTAAGCCCGTGGGCTATTATGTCAGACCCGGTTCATTATTATCCGCTAGAAACTACAATCCTTTTTTTTTCTTGGTAAATTCTAAAGGCACTCTAACAATTATTTAGGCTAGTCCAAATTTTGATTTTTTTTTTTTACAAGTTTGTCATCGAAATATTGTTTTAGGCACGTCAATTTTTTTTCCAGACAGTCCTAAATAATTAGGACTGTCAATTTTGTTTACAGTCCTAAGGAGGCGTAGAAGAAGAAGAAGAAGAAAAAGAAGTGGGGGCGGCGGCGAGGGGGGCGGGAGGCGCGGGGAGTAGGTGCAAGGGTGGGGCACGGCGGAGGCGCACATGTGGGGAGGGCTGTGCGCGGCGGAGCCATGCGCTCGCGGGGGGCTGCGTTCGGCGGAGGCAGAGGAGGGTTGGGGTTAGGTGTTAGGGTGCACCACCGTCATCGACGTCCTCTGTCGCGTCGGCCAAGTACCTCGCATGCAAGGGGTCCTACGCCAGATGCTCGACCGCGGTTGCCTGCCCAACGTAGCCATCTTCAACGTCCTCATCCGCCCATGTCAAGTCCAACCGTCCGTCCGACCAGGTCCTGTATGCGCGTCGGGGGCCTCCGCCTCCTCACTCCGTCGTCTCCGTCGGTTGGGATTATGATTGGGTTGTCCTGAGTAAAATTTGGGCTGTTCTTAGTAAAAATTTAAAAAATCTGGGTTGTCCTTAAGTAATTGTCTGTCCTAAGTAAAATGTGGAATGTCTTTAGAAGTTTTTTTTTTTTTTTGAGTAAAAACATAAATTTACATGAACATGTCTAATTTGAAAATTAAATTTTACAAAAATAACACTTTATGGTAGAATTATATCCATCCAAATAAGAAAAAAAATTGCTAGTGAGAAGCATTTGATTTAGAATTGTTACCAACAACCGCCAAAATAGATATATGATATGAGGTCATTTTTGTTCATCCACCAAAAGTAGAGTACATGTTCACAAAAATATTTTGAAGTGGTTTAGGTTGCATAAAAATATTATGTGGCAAAATTTAATTGAAGAGTGAGCATACATCCTAGTTTTGATAGATGAACAAACATAGACTATATATGATGGCTATTTCTATAGGCACTTCAAAATTTGTTTAGGACAACTCATTACTTCAGGACAATCCAGACTTCTGTAATTTTTATACTGGACAACCCCAAATTTACTTAGGACAGTCTAATCCTTCTCTCTCCCACCCCAAATTCTAACCCTAACCATAATCCTAATTCCAGTCGTCGGAGAAGGAGGCGGCGGAGGCTGGGGGAGGAGGAGGAGGAGGAGGAGAAGGAGGAGGGGGCGGGAGGAGGTAGGAGGAAGCGGAGGTGGGAGCGCACCATCGTCATCGTCGAGGTTCCTTCGCCGACCCCTCAAACTCCCCTACCTCCCCCTCGTCTCCTGCCCCTCCATCGACCTCTCCCAACTCCCGCTCAAGCTCCTCTCCCTCTCCTGCGACACCCCCCTCCCCTCGTCGCTGCCTCTCCTGCTCCTCCTCCCCTTTTCTTTCTCGAACCACCATCGTCATCGAGAACTGTCAAATATTTTGATAGTACTAAAAAAAATTGGACTAGCCTGAAATACTGACAGTTCTAAAAAAAATGGACTAGTCTGAAATAATTTCTTTTTTTGATAAATTTGTAAATAACTAAACAAAGTTTAGACTAATCTAAATAATTTTTACAGTGCCTGTAGAATTAGCGTATATGATTGAGCCTTCTTGCCTAAAGGGTAGATGGGTCCCACCAGATTCATCTGAGCACTCGGGGTGGATTTTCGACATTTGTTCCGACTCTTCTCGAAACGTACTGCCGCTTCTACTCGAATAGTGACGACGTCGCTCGTTCTTTCCAGAAACTTTTTTCTCTCTCTCTCTCCCCCTTTCCCTTCTCTTTATTTACTTGCTCTTCCTCTTCTGCTTCTTTGTATCGTCATCATCATATTTTGTACTACTAATTGAAAGAGGGGCTCTTGGCTTGCTGCAACAGCTACTAAATAATCTTGAGTGAGTCTCTCTTTCTCTACTACTTGCTCGATCATTTTTTTATTTGTTACTTGGTTCTTTACACATATTCATACTATGATGCTTCTGTGGAATTTCTTTCAGTACTACCACCTAATGCCTAATGAAGTGTAACATTTGTGTTTCCTGATGGTTTGACTTGAGGTCCATTACTCATCAGCAATCCTTGAGAGCTCGATCGGCTTGTTGACAAACTCGATCCATATGTTGAAACCTTTTGCTCATTAACGAAAGTGAGTGCGTCGAGACGAGTCGGTTGGAGCTTGCGATCTGTTCTGTCCATTTGCAGCTCTAGATGTTAGTACAACGTCTATGAATATACACAAGTGCAAGCGTGAAATGTGGGTTTGTTGATGTGCATATTAACATATGACACGAATTCGCGTGCTACATGTACATACACATGCAAAGTGATAAGAGAAGCCTCTCTCTCTTTTAAAATTCAAGGTTTTGACATCACACTACTTTGCACGAGTATGAACACAGGATACGAATATACGGATTAGGACACAGTGCGGGTATGGGACATGGGCATTTTTCAAATATTTGCAGTATAATCATCTTTGTTGCACGAATACAGACACCATAAGAATACGGGTACCATTTTTCGTGTCCGTGCAACGGGACACAATGCAACACGGACACGATGAAGCACATTTTCTAAAAAAATAGGACACGATACATTCTAGACATGCTATAATAGAAGTGTCGAGCTAAGAGGAGACCCTATGATGCCATAAGCTGCAAGAGGAATAGGAGAGGTGGTATAGCTTTGCCAAAATGAGTTGCCTAATTTGTCCGTCTCCGGCCCGGTCGTATTCATCCACCAGTGCATCCTTGGGGCTAGCCTGATTTGGTAGAAGTTCTAGTGGTCGTTCACCCATGCGAGTTGCCTAATATGGATTACATTATGGTGGCACCTCTGGTTACGGTCTTGCCTCTAGAGCCCTGACGGTGGACGTACAAGTGACCATGTTGGAGGGTTTTCTCTTATGCCAATATGACAAGATATGTTGGAGATTTTTTGCTTAGTATCAATATATAGCTATATTTTGTTTTGGCATATGCAAATGGGGTATGGTGGCCCATGTGGTTATCATGGTGGGTGTTCTCCTAGAAGGCTAAGTTTAAATCCTTAAAGTAAGATTTATGTTTTGTCACTCGATTTGAAAATTTTTCTTAGGAGCTAAGCGTCGAAGGGACTTAGCGACTCGGATTTCGAGTTGGACTTGGACGAAGGTGCAAAGTGTCGTTTTGATGGCGCACTTCTCACGTACGCATCAGACGCGAGATGACGTTCGTTTTTCGTGCAAATTTTTGTGCAGTTATGTGCACGTTTACACACGGAGCAAAGCGTGCAACAAGTGCATCGAAAGCAACGATGCAGTGCGGGCTACACGGGCAGCACGGGTTGCCACGTGGACTCTGCACGTGATGGCTGTCTGCTAAGCTGTCAATTAAAAGCTGTTGTTGATGCTTTGTGCTTCGCATAGCCTACCCACCTATTATTTTCTCGAGCAACGTGGAGTTGCAGATGTTTCGTTCTTCGTATAAAATCTACAGAATATTCTGCGTGGGCCGCACATTAAATATTAAGTTGATTTTCCCAGAGCTCGAGGTGTTTAGCGGAATACGAAGTGTTGGCCTCTTCTCCTATATATTGAGAGGAGAGTAGATGCTGTGTGCAAGAAGCCTTAGCTAAAATTGTCCAGTTCAGGAGTCCGATTCTTATTACACAGTGACAAGTGTTTCAGAAGTTCATCAAGTAAACTTTCTGGGCCTGGGAGTAGATCGTCTGAAAGAGGACGAATCTTCCTTCGAGTAACCGTGATCTTTATCACCCCAACAAGGTTTTAAGTTCTATGTTTTTCTTCTTCTAGTTTCTTGTAAGATATGTTCTGTCCCGTTGTAGCAACTGCGATTGCAAAGATAGGAACAAATTTAGATTTTTGTACTTATTTATTTTTGCAAGTTTTTGTTCTTGAGTCGATTTGTAATTCATCTTTGTAACCTCGGGAATAACAAGATCAACTAAGTCAGATCCCTCCCCCAGGACCAATCTCCTGAACCAAGTTCGGAGATGGATCCTGCAGCAGATAATGAGGTGGAATTTGAGATAGAAGATGAATAGGATTATGGAGCTGGCCAATATCTTACTATCGTCGGCCCTAATTGGTCGGTGCTCATATAGAATCGTAAGCAAAAACGGTTGCATAAGCAAAACAAAATGAAAAAGCACATAATAATAAAGTTGCAACTCGTCCGTGGGGTCGTGATTGTAGAAGCATGAAAAATTCAGATCCATGTGTCCAACAAACATGCGTCCCAAGATCGACTCAGAAGAAATCAGGCCGTAAAATGACTGTGCGTCCCAGAAAAACATCATCCATGCGCCCCAATATTGGCCACATAAAGACCTGACACTAGATTGCGTCTGACACAAAATTCTGACAAAAAGAACTTTTTGAACGCCTCGAAAGACGTGAGTACGCTAAAACGATAGAACCTTACGTTAGCATGAATTTTACTCCTGACGGGTATGCAGCGTCACATGTACAACACGACAAAGGCTCCATGTGTCCAATGCGTCTCTGGCCCCATGCGTCCCAAACTCCATGCGTCCTATACGTGTCTGGTCCTATACGTTCCAGACTTCATGCGTTCTATATGTCACATGCGGTCTAGACTCCATTCGTCCAATGTGGCAAGGTTTCCTGAGATAAAATCTTTCTGTTATGACTAAAGTAATTCT
Organism: Iris macrosiphon; assembly: GCA_036927795.1. Lineage (NCBI taxonomy): Eukaryota > Viridiplantae > Streptophyta > Magnoliopsida > Asparagales > Iridaceae > Iris > Iris macrosiphon. Next base: position 8,317,025 of record JAYESA010000018.1, read on the forward strand.
CTCCAACTAAGTGCGGGTCACGTGTCAAGTTGACCAAGTCACGCACACAAAAGACGAGAACCGTCCAGATCTTCAACAGCAGCAAATCGTAACAAACGTCTACGTAATAGTTCGGCCTGGACTCGTTTCCACGGTTGGAACTGCATCATGTTTAAGGATGTACACGTGGCAGCTCCCAACATCCATGCGCCTCGGGTACATGTGCGCGCATAGTCATATAACATGATGGCTATAAATATTAGGGTGGTATACCCACACACAGACACAGACAGTGGCAGGCACAGAGAGGCAGACACATGCAGGAGAGAGCATTTTTCTTCTTCAGTCAAATCGTCAACGGAGTAAAGGAGTTACCGCAGTGCTCGGTCTCCATCATCCCACTTTCCTGAATAAAAAAAACTTGTACTTAAATTTTTTTATTTTGGATTTTTTTGGATTTTTCGTGAATTAAACACCAAAGTTTGTTTAAACCGATTTTAATGGCGAACAAGATGGCTACTCTGCTGGGGACGAGCTTTTCTACTGATGAAAAGTTGGTGACGCAGTCTGACTCAACGAAGCTGGCGTCTACCCAGAGGATGTTGGTCGTACGCTTCGACCAACAAGCCTTCGAGGAGATGCTGTCGGAGGATAGCACGAGCCCTACACCAAGGCTAGCAAAGCCTAAGAAGAGCTGCAGGACATGGGTCGCCAAGGCCGTTGTGTCTCACCCAACTGCGGAGCATGCGCTCCCTGCATGTTGTTTAAGAGGCATATCACGTGCCCACACATGAGACCCTTGCTCAGGTCGCAGCCACCACTGAAGAGAAGAGTACTCAGCACCTGAGCTCTGGCAGAGGAAAGCACTACGATGCCAGAAACTCAGGGGCTGATGCACTCTCCATGCGCCCGCTTCGAAGAATGCAAAAAATGAAGCATGCGACATTGAGCTCTACGCGGCCAACTGGGAAGATAGTTGCATAAGCCCCAGACGGCAACAAAGATTCTGTCTTCAGCAGAATCTTATGCGGCGATGACTCCATGCGCCCTACTGGAAATGGAAAAAACTTCTACTTTGATTCTTCGTATTATGCACGAGTGCGTGCTAAGTCAAAAAAGTTCAGGGCAGTGCGAACTCGCAAAGCTCAAGCAACTGCTCAGTTGACATATCGTCAGCATGCGCTGCTAACTGTTATGCGCGCTTCCGACGGAAAGTTATGCAAGACCGACCCATGCACCCAGACCGCAGTGGCAAGCGGACATGGTCAGTCTCAAAAGTCTTTTGCCTGTAGATTGGGGCAAGTTCTTGTACGAACCCAAAAGCAACACCTACACGTCTGTGTGCTCGGTTCACCCGTGCTCACAAAGAGGATGTAAAGGTGAGTCATTCCTCGCTTGACTTGCGCAAGGTGATCAATCACAAGCGCAAGGTGAGGAAAACAACTATGGCATGTGAGGTGTCCTCCCTTGGGCATCACTGTGTCAGCATTATCATCGACTGCTGTTGTACCAAAGTAATAGTACCGACAGATAGGCAGTCGGTATTTTAACGACTATAACCCAAGGCACCCATCCGGCAACGTCTCGGAGAACAGGTGCAAGCGCCGGGGGAGGAGGAGCTGTCCTTCGCCTCGTGTTATTTTGCCTGAAAATTCTCCTCCATAATAGGAGTCTGGAAATCCAGCATCTCCAACCCCCCACTATTGGCCAGCGGGTTTAGAAGACGGGTCCAGGGAGGACAAAAAGCGGTACCTACAGAAGGAGTTTTTCTGGGCACCCGCTCAAAGAAGAAACTATCAGCGGCTGGGGGTAGTTCCTCCTTGGGATCCCAGACAGCTTTGCAAGATGGCGGTAGCGATCCTCAGGGACTCTACAACAATCCGGTGTTCCGAGGAGAGAACGATTTCCAAGGAACTGACACTGAGACCCCTGGGGGTAGCCACCCTCATCTAAAAACAACAGCTTCCTATACTGGGGGTAGTGTTCCCTCCAATTCTGAAGAGTATGCAACACTGCCAACTTTTTTTTTAGGATTATTCACTACAAGAGTCCGAGACAAAAAGTGCAACATCTACCGTCTCATCCATCTCTCCCCATGTGAGAACCGTATACATGGCAGGGGACGATCACGAGGGCCCCAGCGATCGACAACGTCTCGAAACCCTCGAGACCATGATACGGACCGTGAGTGCGTTGATGCAAGTCTTGACCCAGAGGATATTGGAGATCAAATCAAACATGGCCTCCCAACCAGCAAGGGCCTCTGGTCAAGCAAGCTTGGACCATGGGACCAACGGGGATTCAAATGCAATCGCTCCATCCGCTGGCGGTAATCATATCCTGTCCGGATCGTCTGCTCCTTCCGTAGCAGATGAAGCCCGGGAAGCAATACGGGAGGTACGATAACTCTGAGCCCGTCTAGACTTAATGGACAATCGGGGCTCACTGTGCGAGCTCGGGATTCGATAACCGTATCCCCTCGAATGGAGAGATGTACCGTATCCGTCCAAGTACAAGCCCTTTAACTTGACTCCATTTGACGGGAAGACATCCTCTCGTCAATACATGAGTTACTTCGAGACGGCAACGGAACATCTGCCTCGTAGTGACGCTCTCCTCACCAAGCTTTTTGTCGGGGGATTGTCTGGAGTAGCTTTCAATTGGTTCTGTAGCCTCCAAGACAACTGTATTTCGTAATTTGATGATCTTAAGGGTCTTTTTCTTGCTCGATTCTATGACGGAGGAAATGACATGGCGATGTCCTCTCTAATGGATATCACACAAAAAGAGTCTGTACGGGAGTACATCGAGCGGTACAGGCAAGCTGCGCTGAAGTTAGCACTCCTGAGTCCACGCTGATGGACACATGCCGGAGAAATCTTCTTTCCGCGGTCAAACTCTGGATGAACGACTTTCATTTTAAAGACTGGACGGCGTTCATCATAAATGTCGGTGCTGAGAAGAAATTGAAGGACGTCCGCCTCTTGAAAATATAGATCCCCGTCGCTGATGATAGGAGAAAACGTCCTTACGACAATAACGTCCGGGATGGCAAGGGGAAGCAGGCCCTTGTCGCCAATATAACCAAGAAGTCTAAGCAGAAGCCCGCAGAGGCTCCAAAATCGAAAAAGACCTCTTTCGAAGACAATGACACCATGTCAATCTTTGATGTACTAATGAAGGAAAATAAGCTCCGACTCTCCGATATCAGACGTCCGGACGAGGTAGGTAAGGTCGACGGCCCCAAATATTGCCATCATCACTGGTACATCCACCACTCGACACGGGACTGCTACGTGTTGAAGAGATATATCCCGTGCCTGATTGACACCGAAGCTCTCAACTTAGATTTTGAAGACAAGATAGTCATTGCTAACATGGTGTCCCTCCAATTCGGTGATTTTTCAGCAACGGAAGTCCAAGATGGAGTGGTCCCGATCCCCAAAGCAACAATGGAGGTTGTCAATCTCTCCCTAGCTCGCAACCAAACAACCGGATTGATACCTCTTTCTACACCTCAGGGCAAGTTCATGTGGGTCCATCCATACCTTGCTCCGGACCTGATGAAACAAGCAACACCTTCCGCCACCAAGTCCAAGGAACGGAAGGTCAAGTCTCGTCACATGGTTTCTTCTACCACCGAAGCCATGACGGGCAACTCGGTTAGGCCTTGCCTAACAACGGGACTACGACCTGAAAGACGATGTTCCGTCGACCATTGTACGTGCACCTGCTGTATCTGATCCGGGTCCATCACAGCCCCCGGTAGCAGACAAACCGAAGCAGAAGGAGACTCGCTTCGATAAGCCGTTGCGTAAGAAAACGGCTTAAGGGCTCGACAAGCCCAATAACTTCGACATATTGACACAGCTTGCCAATGCTCCGGCGAAGTTGTCACTCTTCAAGCTTCTTCGACTCTCCAAAGACACTCGAAAAGCTCTAAACAAGGTATTGCAGAACGTCGATTCTTATCTGTTCCAGGTCAAGCCGTTGGTCGAGGACCCTGTTGCATGCCCCCACTACCATAATGCGATGGAAGCAATACCAAACATCACATTTTTAGAACATGATATGTTGCTGAAAAATAACAGGCATGATCGTCATCTTTATTACACTGGTTACATAGGGGCCATCAAGGTGGATCAAATGCACATCGATCCTGGTTCCTCTATCAGCATCATCCCCTGCAGCCTGCTTCAGACTCTGGGGATCCGAATGTATCGGTTAGCGGCGACCAACCACCATTAGTGGATTCAACGCCGGAAGAAGCTTTCCTCTAGAAAAGATTCGCTTAAAATACCATATTGACGACTTGCGAATAGAGGTCACTTGCTACGTCATAGACGTAGATGTATCCTACTACGTCCTGTTAGGACGTCCATGGATACATGGATACAAGATTGTGCCTTCGACTTTACACCAGTGCCTGAAGTATGTCGACCATGATGGTGTCGGTCTTGTATAGACAAAGTCAACAAGACGAAGGAGGAAACGATGATGATGACGATGCAGAGGCCGCAATAGCCTCAGACAAGCCTTTGATAATTCACCTCAAAAGACGTGCTCGAAATAGCTCCTCCCCTGGTGATAAAACTTCAAAGGAAGGCACTGGAACCTCTGACCGTATACTACCCATGGAGGCACGTGTAGCAGTACGTGCGGGCGCTTACGCGCGCGCGGTTAAAGAACATGTGCGCATGCGCACGCGGTTTAAGAACACCCGCACGTGCATGCGGTTTAAGAACAGGCGCGCCTAGCGCGCTAGCCGTGTATGCGTCCCTGGGCGCAGCTCCTCCGGGATCAGGGCATCCAATCACAGGCTCAAGGCCCATCTCTTCGAAACCCAGAGTTGAAGAAAGAGCTTGTGTGTGTCATGACACACGCATGCGTGTTCTATTTTTGCGTCCAGGGGCGCATACACGGCTAGCGTGCTAGGCGCGCCTGTTCTTATATCGTACGCACGTGCAGGTGTTCTTAAACGGTTGCGAAGAGCCTGCCAACCACAAAAGAATGACCCGACATTGGCTCCTGCCCTTGAAACCCTGGTTGTTAAACTCCGGAGGAGACCCCAAAGCTATCATTCGCACTGGAAGCAAATTTCGAGAAAGACGAGTTGGAGGAATACATAGCTGCTCATGTTGATTCTCTCTCGATAATGTAATCTCGGTGGATAAAGTACCTTATTTCATGGATAAATGGTTATCTTTGAACTACTCTGATGTCGCACATTTAAGTGCATTGTATTTTTTTATAGCACGGTCTAGGCCTGCAACTGCATACACAGGTGACTACCACCTATGCAGTAAACCGAATTCTCCCTAGTCAAAACTCCTACTTCATAGTTCCAGCAAGGAGGAGGGGAGACAAACTCATCATCTTTTGCAGGGTAGAATGTCCTCGATCCTTCATCCTAGAGAAGCAAGAACTGGAACTTGAAGGCGGAAGAATGCAAATACACCGCTACAGTTCACAAACTAAGCACATTATCCAGAACATGGGTTATGATCTTAAAAGCGGCCTAGGTCAGAATTATGGCAAAGGTCGACGACTGCCTCCGCCCTGTAGGCAAGTCTGAATATTACTACCACAAGACTCGGCATGGTCTGGGATACGTTACACCTCCATTAACTCCCGAAGACTCGAAAGTAGAGGACAAACCACTCACTCTTCCCAATCCTCATCTTGGGACTCCGATACAAGCATTGGAGAAATGCTCAAGAAAACGCTATATGTTAACATGGCATCCGCTCACCCGGAGAAAAACGACGAGGACCCACATGAATCCTTCGAGGTCGAGCCATGGGCCCAACGGCTACACGCACAGTGGGAGCTAGGGTTCGAGCAACGAGAACCTCCCACTGAGGACGAAGTCGTACAGGTCGATCTAGGCGATGAATCCGTCACTAAACGTATCTTCATCAGTAAAAGTCTGTCCAGTAAGGGTCGTGAATCCCTATTAAAACTTGTAAGGTAATATATCGATGTCTTTGCCTGGAACTATGAAGACATGCTAGGATTGGACCCTCAGATTGCAGTCCACAAACTCAACATCTTGCTGAACGCCAAGTCTGTAAAGCAGCAGCAGAGGCGTTTTTCGTCCAGACATTATGAACGCCATCGAGATTGAAGTTAACAAACTAATAGCCAGTGGCTTCATCAGCGAGGAACAACATCCGGATTGGGTAGCCAACATCGTGTTTGTCGTTAAAAAGAACGGAAAGATCCGAATCTGCATCGATTTTCATGATCTAAACGCAGACGAGTTTTTCTTCCGATCACAGATATAATGATCGACAACACTTGTGGCTTCGAGCGCATGTCCTTCATGGACGAATTCTCAGGTTACGATCAAATGAAGATGTTTTCCGGCGGCGAGAAGCACAAGTCATTCCGAACGCCAATAGGAGTCTACTGCTACACAGTCATGTCCTTTGGTCTGAAGAACGCGGGTACTACATACCAACGAGCTATGAGCACAATTTTTCGTGAACATCTGTGCATGATGGTCGAATGCTATGTCGATGACATCGTCGTCAAGAGTCGCTTCCGAAGTGACCCTCTGGGATCTAAAGACCGTCTTTGTCCTGATGCGTGCGCACCAGCTCAAGATGAACCCAGCCAAATATTTCCTGGGAGTCTCCAGTGAAAAGTTATTAGATTTTGTCATAACATCAAAGGGTATCCATATAGACCTTGATAAGACTAAAGCAATCCTTGAGATGTGTCCACCGAAGAATCTTAGAGAACTTCGTTACCTTCAAGGAATGCTAGCATGCATTCGAAGATTCATATCAAATCTTTCTAGACGTTGCCAACCATTTATCCAGCTTATGAATAAGGGAGTTTTCTTTGTCTGGAATGAACAGTGTCAGCGTGCATTCGACGACATCAAGGAGTGTCTGGACTCGCTCCCACTGTTGGAACTGCATCCTGTTAAGGATGTACACATGGCAGCTCCCAACATCCATGCGCCTAGGGTACATGTGCGCGCATGGTCATATAACATGATGGGTATAAATATCAGGGTGGTATACCCACACATAGACACAGACAGGGGCAGGCACAGAGAGGCAGACACACATGCAGGAGAGAAATCATCTCTTTTTCAGCCAGATCGTCAACGGAGGAAAGGAGCCACTGCAGTGCTGGATTTCCATCGTCCCACTCCCCAGAATAAAAAAAAATTGTACTTAGATTTTCTGTTTATGATTTATTTATATTATTTTTCATGAATTAAACACCAAAGTTTGTTCAAACCGGTTTTAATGACGAACAATGGCATGTTGGTTACGATGGGAGGCTCCCGTAGAGATGAGTACGGTTCAAATCCCTCCTTAGGAAGTTTCTAATCCGAAGAAAAGAGCATAAAAAATAAATAAAAATAAAATTAATTAATTAATTAATAAAGTTGCAACTCCTTATGTAAGAGTTAGCCCTCTGTACTATGAAATGGGTGAATAAATGTCTGAGTAAATAAAGGTAGGATGGAAGATGGGTGTAATGGGCGGTATGCTAGAGTTGGGTAGGAGGGTAGGAGGGTCTCATTTGTGTACCACTTGTGGGAAATCGTATCGAAGAAGGTTCACAAAATTCGATGAAAATACTAACATAGGTGTAATTCGGTGCTGCAAGTCTAATGGCGCATGTCTCGTTGCGATATGATGAATGAGAAGATACATGTCTGTATCAGTGAGGTTGATAGCGTACAAATTGACGGTACGAGCCAAATTTCTCGCTCGGTCGATGATTTCCACTTTTGTCCAATCTTGCACGTTTTTTGAACGACGATACATGCCTTTCGGTGCATACACGAAGTGACGAAATTGGGTCTATTGACAATGGCGCTATCTCGGAGACTTTTTAGAAATACAATTCGTTTACCCTACTTCGGGTTCTATTTCGGATTATCAAACGTTGTTTCTGGATCCTGTGGTTCGTTGGGAATGGAGAGGAAGTGTTAGGCTATGCATTGGAGAAGACGGCTCAGCAAGTGGTGGACCGAGCGAGGAACTGGGGTCGCGCAAAGAGGAGTCTTGGGCCAGCTCAAAAGGGAGCAATTCAAGTCGATCACGGGTTGTGTCAGTTGTACAACCGCTTCGCGTACGCTGGAGCGGCGTTGGGTGCACTCGCGGCTTGGCGCGAATGCGGGGCTTGCGTGCTCGCATAGTAGTCGGGTCGCCGTGCAGGGTTGTATGACGCAGGGGCAATAGTGGTGGGGTTGGTATACTGGGTTGCTTGTGCATACACGCGCACAGGGTGAACGAAGCGGGGATAAGTTGTGTTTGATGGAATCATGAGGAAAAAAAGAAAATAATAGTAGGGATGATAGTTCTGGTGTGGGATATACACCGCTAAAAAGTAGCAGAGGAAGAAATATAGAAATATGTTTTAATATACATGTAAGTTATGAAGAGAAGGGATCTATTAATAGGTACTAGGAATATCCAAATAGTTCTTTACTCCAAATATTAAGAAGATCCATAATAGTAAGCATTTGCACAATAATGGTTATCAATGCATGCAAGGAATTGAATTGTTAATACTCCTACTTAAATAGCAAGTGTCCAACTATGTTATCTGGACTGGGGTACGAGGTATGGGTACATATCCAAGAGTGAGATCCTTCAAACTGACAATTGAAGGATACGCGAACTCGGCTAATGATACTTTCGCTCTCTTAATAAGTTTTGAATAAGTGCACTTATTCAATTCATAATTGAAGATGCATATAAAATTGAAGGGAGCTGAAGGGATTCTTTACATTTATGAGTTGAAGGCATTTTTTGCCTTGAATAAATGTAAATTAACTGCAAGTTTTGGCTCTCTAGATATTAAATAAAAGTTGGATTTAAATAAAATATGCATATAAAGTTGAATAAGAGTTCCTTCAACTCCCTTGCAAAATAAACTATGCACTATAATTAATAATAAGAGCTCCCCTTGAATAAGAGTCCCTTCAACTCCCTAGATATTAAATAGAAGTTGCATTTAAATCAACTATTGTCCTTTCAACCCTCTTGAATAAGATTCACTTCTGTGCAGCAACAACAAATTATAAACTTACATTCTTCTTCTTCTTCTTCTAATATGTGTAGCAGCAAATTGAAAAATAAGTTCTACTAATACATGTTCTGCCTTCAAGGGTAATTTTGTCTTCAAAGTTCACTCATTAGTGTGGTACTAATGCAAATGAATTAAAAATACATTAATGAATGGGTCCCTCCTCTTTTATTTGGTGCATAGCATGCTCTTTGGGCACACACTAAGAAAACCCTTATACTTATTAGCTTAAAACTTTATATCTTAATATTTTAGGATTAAGATTTTCATTTTATTTATCAAATACTTGATTAATTTATAATTAGGGTCGTAACTAGTTAAACAATAATACTTAAGAAACAAAGACTAAGCAATGCTATTAATTGAAATTACTAATAAATTATTAAAAGTACTAATAAATTATTACTAATAATAATACTCTTATTCTGATTCGTCGGTTTCAAATCGGAATATTTGATTTTTGGTATTGGAAAGAAAATAATTACTAATAAATTATTAAAATTTTGGATTTTTTTTACATTTAGGTATGAGATTTAGTATTTTTTGTGTTTTTTAGTAGTTTTAAAATTGAATGAAATAATAGTCACCATTATTGATTGGTTTACCTGCGATAAATACGTTTTCTTCATTTGCGTACTTTTACCACTTTAGTATGCTTTTAAATCCTTTTTGGTTGGTCTTTTTCATTTAATTTTTTATGCTGAATTGACTGAAAAAGAGAGACCCCGTATCGGTCGGTATCAATATCGGATGAGGACATGCCAAGCCGTATCGGTATCGGTTACATCGTATCCGTGTTGGCCGAAACTGCAATCTATGACTTAGCATTACGATAGACACGGTCCTTTGTGAGAGATGAGTGGAAGAGGATTCAAATAGCCGACCCAGAAATTTATCTCAATTTGAGATAAAGACTTTGTTGTTGTTGTACTAGAATGACATAATAAGTACCAGGTATTTGGTTAATCTCTATTTCACATTTCTGTTCCATTTACAGAATGGAAGAACCAATCTACACAGTTGCATCAGACAGCGAAACAACTGGCGATGACAAGAACCAAGCTTCTTTCCCTGATATTGCGATTGGAGTTGATATCGGAACCTCACAGTGCAGTGTTGCAATATGGAATGGATCCCGTGTGGAACTCCTCAGAAACACGCGAGACGAGAAGTTGCTGCGCTCCTATGTCATGTTCAAGGAGGTCCCTTCGGGAGGAGTTTCTGAACAGTTTCCTCATGACGAGCAAGAAATATATTCTGGGAGTGCTATATTCAACATGAAACGCCTGGTCGGAAGGATGGATACTGATCCGGTAGTCCAGGCCAGCAAAACCCTCCCTTTCTTGGTGCAGACCTTGGGTATCGGTGCCAGGCCATTTATTGCTGCTTTAGTGAACAATGTCTGGAGATCAACAACCCCCGAAGAAGTGCTCGCAATCTTCCTAGTTGAATTGAAAGCGATGTCAGAAGTCCACCTCAAGCGCCCGATAAAGAATGTGGTATTGACCATTCCAGTCTCGTTTAGCCGGTTCCAGCATACCAGGATTGAGCGAGCCTGTGCGATGGCCGGCTTACATGTCCTAAGGCTGATGCCAGAGCCCACTGCTGTGGCCCTTCTCTATGCCCAGCAGCAACAGCAGCCGGTGCATGAGAATATGGGAAGTGGTAGCGAGAAGGTTGCGTTAATCTTCAATATGGGTGCAGGATATTGTGATGTTGCTGTTACCGCTACAGCTGGAGGCGTCTCACAGATAAAAGCACAATTGGGAATTCCGGTAGGTGGAGAAGACATTCTCCAGAATGTGTTGCGGTATCTCGTTCCAGATTTTGAATCTTTTTGTTCGGACAACAGTGTCGAGAAAATTAGATCAATGGGGTTGCTTCGGATTGCAATACAAAGTGCAATTCACAAGCTTTCTTCTCAGTCTAGTGTTCAAATCAGTGTCGACTTGGGTAGTGGGAAGAAAATATGCAAATCTTTTGAACGTACCGAGTTTGAACAAGTTAATGGTACGCTGTTTGGGAAGTGCGAGAGCATTGTTGTACAGTGTTTAGCCGACGCCAAATTAGTTGCTGAAGACCTGACCGATGTCATATTAGTAGGAGGGTGTTCGAGTATTCCAAAGATCAGAAGCCTGGTGCTGGGAACCTGTAAGAAGGGGAATTCATACGAGGGCCTGGATCCTTTTGAGGCCGCTGTCTCAGGTGCTGCACTAGAAGGTGCTATTGCTTCGGGGGTCAGCGATCCATCTGGCAGCCTGGACTTGCTGACGATCCAGGCGACACCACTCAGTCTGGGAATTCGAGCAGATGGCGGCAGCTTCGTGACGATTATGCATAAGAACACTGCCATCCCTGCGAGGAAGGACATGATGTTCGCGACAGCTCAGGATAACCAGACGGAGGCTTTGATTATGGTCTATGAGGGGGAAGGAAACGCTGCGGTCGATGAGAACCACCTGCTGGGCTACTTCAAGATCTCGGGGATTCCTGCAGCACCGAAGGGATCGGTTGAGGTTAATGTTTGCATGGACATCGACGCATCGAACGTTCTCAGAGTGATGGCTGGCGTATTCGTACCAGGGGCGCAACAACAGACGGTTCTGCCGTTCGTCGTCGAGGTGAGGATGCCAATGTTGGATGATGGGCACGGTTTGTGCGAACAAGCTATTGCTAAAATTTATGGACCATCCCTGGATTTGGCCACTATACCCAAGAAGGTGCAAAAGTGGGAATGAACTTGTTGGTCTTGGTTAGCATGATGAGTCTCTGTCCTTGTTTTGTTGTGAACTAAATCTACTCTGAATAGTTTCTAATGTATATGCACTGATGTGCTTTGTGTGTCAAATGCCTGCTGATGGGTGAAAGACTGTTGATCTTAGCTTACTGTTTAGTAATGGTTTGAGTTTGTAATGCTGTCAATGATTATAGAGGGGGGTTTTATGGACACGCTGAATAAATCTGGTTGATTACTGGATGTGTTGCTTCCAGCTATTGCTGTTTAATGTTGCTTTTTTTTTTTGTGTGAAATGTCTGTATATATTTGGAATTTGGTACAACTTTCTCGATCACCACAGCTTATACTACATTTTGGAATCCATTATTTTTGAATCCAGGCAGAAGGGACGAATGCCTCATATTGGTGTGCACCCTAAAAGTATCTTGTTAAATTGTTCTAATATCTTATTCTTTCGAGCAAAATTTGCCCATATTAATATTCTTCTTTTAACCTATTTAATCATCCAACAACTTACAAGTATAACATAATAGTGATAATAAACATAACATTATAGTTAGATCTTCATTTATCTAAAACTTTAGTATTTTATTTATTTAACCTAGTAATATATTGGTTTTACATAATAGTTTCTTTCTACTTCTACAAGTTAACATAAAATTATAGTTGACAACGTAAGAGGGAAAAAGAAAAGAAAAATCATGATCTCACATATGTGATTATTATACTTCAATATATATATATATATATATATATATATATATATATATATTCTTCGTTTTCAATCTTGATTGTTTGTCCACACTAACCTCTGCCTCTGCAGCACCCTTCTATGTGAGACACCATTTAGCAAAGAATAAAGGCAAGAAAAAAAAAAATGGAAAGGGGTCTCAGTGACGAGAAGAGGCGTGAAAGCCTTTATTTATTTTTTATTTGAATTGAATTGAATATCTAAAAAACATTGACTTGAATTACCCGCTTATTATTATTATTATTATTAATGGTAAATGATTCGTTGTGGAAGTTATAATTGTAAACCATACCATAATTATAATCAACTTCTTATATAATTAGAGAAGCGAATATTAATTTATTAAGAATAAATCGAATATTAATTTATTAAGAATAAATCAAATTGAAACTATAACATCATCATTAGTGCGAGATCCGATCACAATTTGTAGTTTAAGAATAAAATTGTTATAAATCAGAATAAGAGAAGGAGAACAAAATGAGACGACCGTGCCGCCAAGTGCTAAATCAGTAAGACGACGAGCTTCTTGACTTTAAATATCACTTCCTTTTCCTTCTGAGCTCTCTCCTTCTTTTCCGAAGTGAGAGACTGAGCGGTTCGTAGCCCTTCTCCATTGTATCTGTTTCTGAAAGTATCCTCAAAGAGTTTCAGAAATGAACATTACTGTCAATTAAAAATAAACTTTCATCAATGAATGATTAATGTTCCATTTGTCCGCTTTCAGCAATTATGGAAATTGACGAACGATCAACTAATGGAGAGGACCAAAGTACAAGTAATTACAAAATTCATTGTATCACTCAAGTGATAACAAGTAAAAAGTTAATGATATTTAAATGCAAAATAACCTTACTATTAAGACCCTCGTTTAATTTGAATGTAACTCATATAGTAAGGCAAATATTATGAGTATTACAAAAATTAACAGAAAATTTGCTGTAAAGAAAATAATTTTAAACAAATTACTTAAAATGAATTTTTTTTTTTAAAATTTGAAATCACGAAAGGTTTTGTCATATCTGATTGCGAAATTTTAATTTTTTTTTTTTATATATTTGTCAAATTTTCGTCAGCCAAGTTGGAGAAAATGTGACAATTTTTTTTTTTGGTTGATTTTTTAGATTTTTTTATTGTGATGATATTTTTTTGGATAATTGGATTTGGTTTTTTTTTCTGGTTTTTTTTTTTTTTTTTAATTGCTTTTGTTTAGTTTTATTTAGGTTTAGTTCTTTTTAAAAAGGTTGTTGTAGCAATATTTTTTTAAATCAATTAGAAAAAAATAAAGTTTAACATATAAAATAAAATATGCTATCATTGAACAAAAAAAAAAATCTGCTGTAAGAATATTACGTCTGCCGTCGAGCAGACTCCGAACGGTCATAACTATTTGTTTGAAAATCGTTTTTCGTCAAACAATAGGTCAATTTGTATGTTTTCGACGAGAGTAACACAATTCGTGTAAAAAGAATTTTCATCCGAAGTAAGGCGCGGGCAAAAATATGAAATTTAAAACTTTAAAGTATCATAACTTTTGACTGTGAGATCGAAACAAGGTCCAGTTTGTGCCAAAATTACCGTATCGAAAAGTACTACGGGATAAACGGTTATACCATTTGGCGGACTTCGGAAATTTTTAGAATCCAAAAAAACGATGTTTCGACCACCAAATTTTACTTTCGGTAATTTTATTTTTGAATTTTTTTATTATCTATACTAATTTGTTATTATCTATACTAATATGAATGATAACAAAATCTATTGATTAATATTATTATCAATATTATATTTTTCTTTTATATCACTAAAAGATAATTTATTATTATTTGTATACAAAATTTATTTAAAATAATTAATTATATAGATAATAAATAATTAGTTTGTTATTTGTTAAATTGTGATATCTATTTTAATTATGATTTCTCATAAATATATGTTTTAAATTTTGAATATATGTTTCATTAGATAATAACAAATTACTATAGATAATAATTATATTTTCAAAATTATATTAGTATACATAATAACAAATTAGTATAGATAATAATCAAAAGGTTGCTATTGATAATAGATATAGTATCTAATATTTTAAAAAATATTTTAGTTAATTTTAAATTGTCGTTAGAAAATCTATTGGTTAATTATTTATAAAACCAACACACAAAAAAATCAAACCCAACTATCAAAAAAACCAACAGAAAAAAAACCAACCCAAAAAAACCTAAAAAAATAAAAATAAAATCATTGTTAGATTTTCGTCAACTCAGTTGGCAAAAAATTGACAAATATAAAAAAAAATTATTATTTTATATTTTCGCCATCAGAGATGACAAAATATTTCGTGATTTCAATTTTTTTTATAAATTGTTTCGTTTTAGTTAATTTGTTTTAAAAAAAAATTCTGTAGAACAAATTTTCTGAAAATTTAATAGGAACAACAATTTTTTGACCGTTTTGTGTATATTAAGGATTGTAAAAAAAATTTGCAGCCCTAATTTTATATGGACTATCAAAATTTTAACAGTCCTAAATATGCACATAACTGACTATTTTTTCAAAAATGTGAAAATTTTGAAAATATGCACAAAACTGTCATAATTTCATAGTTCTATAACTTTACAGTTCCCTCAACATTTGTATATAGTAATTGACACAAGAAATAAAAATAATGCATTCATTTATAATAACTATAGCAATTAGGACTACAAGTTACGTTCACGTGCGTTGCACGTAAAAAAAAATATAAAAAATTAGATAAAATTTTAAATTATATTAAAATATTTTAAATATTATTTGAATATATGGTAATTATGTTTTATTATAAATATGTTTTTAGAATTTTGAATATGTGTTTAGTTAGTATAAAACCATATAATTAGTTTAAATATAATTTAAACATTAAATATATTTTTTGAATTTGTTATAATGTTCATGTAGGTAGAAGGATTTTAGTTTTTTAATTTTTTTTCCAACTATGTGAGGAGATTACATACACGGTAGTTAAAAGGATTTTTAATTTTATTTTAAATAGTTGATGATATGCATACGACTTGGACGGCTCAACTTTGAGTCGTTTCCAAGCCTTATTATAATAGTACTAGTAAATTCACGTGCATTGCATGTGATTTTTTTTTCTTCATATATTAATATAAAATTATTTAATTTTAAATTTTTTATATATATTTTTATATTTGAATTAGAATTTGTTAAATATTTGATCACAATTTAATTATAATTAGTTATGAATATATTTTTACTTTTCATAAAGAGGGCGTTTGGTACTTGGTAATTTTTTTTTATTCTCGGAAAAATTTAGGATGTGAATCTATTATCATGTTTGTTAGGACATAAACAAATTAATCCCGAAAATTAGAAATATCCGGATAAATAATTTACCCACGAAACATGATAATCCTATCCTTTACGAATATGTGGATATATTTTTTTCTACCCGGATTTTTTTTAAACTTTCTTTTTGTTTTTAATTTTTTTGTCGTTTTTGGTCGTTTTTTCGCTTTTATCGTTTTTTGTCGTTTTTGATCTATTTTAGTAAATTTTAGTCGTTTTTAGTAGCTTTTTAGTCTTTTTTTGATTTTTTTTTTGGTTGTTTTTGGCGTTTTTAGTTCCTTGTTGTCGTTTTTGATTTTTGATCGTTTTTAGTCGTTTTTGATCGTTTTTTTGTCGTTTTTAATTGTTTTTATCGATTTTAGTCATTTTAATCGTTTTCATCATTTTTAGTTGTTTTTAGTCGTTTTTTATTTTTTGTCGTTTTTGATCGTTTTTAGTCATTTTTATCGTTTTTTGGTCATTTTTAGTCATTTTTGATCATTTGTAGTTATTTTTTGATCATTTTAAGTCATTTTTATCGTTTTTAGTTTTTTTAATTATATTTGGTCGTTTTTAGTCTTTTTTTAATCTTTTTAGTCGTTTTTGGTCGATTTGATTGTTTGTAGTATTTTTTAATTTTATTTTTGGTCATTTTAGTCATTTTTGATCGTTTGACTCATATTTTGGGTTGTTTTTAAGTTTTTTTTTATTGTTTTTATCTGTTTAGTCGTTTATGATCATTTTTAATCATTATCATTTTTTGGTCTTTTTTATCGTTTTAGTCATTTTTTGTTTTTTAGTCTTTTTGATCTTTGAGTCGTTTTTTGATTTTTTTTTTCGATTTTGATAGTTTTTGTTGTTTTTGTTTTTGTTGTTTTTTTCGTTTTTGCTCACTTTGATCGTTTTTTTTTTTTCGTTTTTAGTCTTTTTGATCGTTTTTTTGTTTTTTCGTTTTAGATCGTTTTTTTGTCATTTCTTCGTTATTTATTTTTTTGTTTTTAGCCATTTTTCTTTTTTTATATTTTTTCCTTTTTTGGTCATTTTTAGCTGTTTAGTTTTTTTGTTTCTTTTTTCGATTTTGTTCGTTTTTTGTCTTTTTTTACTTTAAATTCTTTTTTCCTTTTTCATTGTTTTTGGGGAATATTTTTATAGTCACCAAATATGAGAATATAGTTTTCCAGAAAATTTAATTACTTGAAATTTAATTTTCGGAAATATATAATTTTCGGCTATATGATATTTCGCGTACCAAACGTCCCCAAAGAGTCTTGGAAACAGTTATGTCATAACCTCTATTTTTATATATGATCATATGAATAATTATTATTAGTTGAAAAAAATGTATTGTTATTTTTTATTATTATACAATTTAGTCCTCATTGTCAAATACCAAACCTTAGTGTTTGCAATAAAGACCCTTGAGAATTTTTTTGCAATTATAAAGTTTTTCCAGTCTCCTAACTCCTTAAGTGTCACTTGTTGAATGAAGAAGGGTGACTCACCCATAAAACACCATCATTTGGTGTTTGGTTTATGGGAAGGGGAGAAATGGCTGTTGTTTAGGAGAAGGGGGAGGGTTTCGGTTCCCTCTTCACTCATCTCTCTCCCTCCTCTCTCACTCTCTATCTGCTGCGACTATTTGCTGTTGCGGCCATCTGCTACTGTGCTGCGGCTATTTGTTGTTGTTGCTGCTGCGGTGATTCGTAGGCCGCCGACGGGCTCCGGCCACCCCGTTCCTGTCGACCACCTCCACCACTACCATTTTTCTTAAGTATAATTCTCCAATCTTTTGAATCTAGATTAGATCATTCAAAATGAGAATTTATTTTGATTATATGTTGTTATTTTGAGTCTTAGGCTATCAAATAGGAAGAAAGTAAGGAAGTGAATGATCTCTTTCAATCAAGAACCAAAACTAGGCAAGCCATTTTCCTCTACATCCATCTTGCTCTATCACAAATTCATCTTTGACTCTATTTTGTCATAAATTGGTAGTACCAATATTTAATTAAGGGTAGAATATAAATCCAAAATCTGAAATTAATTTTGTGTGTTCATATATGTTTCATTTGAATATGTTGGACGTATACATAAGGATGTAGGATAATCCATTCAACTGTTGAATATTTTTTTTTTATTCCATTACAAGTGTTAAAATCCTGAAATTTACATATGCGCACAAGTATGTTAATTTGTAGCACATATTCTAAAACTTGGCCACACCGACGCTAGGAGATTTGTGATAATTATGGACGTATTTATATAAGTGGTCTCTAGGTAGTAAAATTTCATAAAGTAGTGAAATTTGGAAGCCTACACACACATGAAATTTATATTTTGAATTAAAATACACTTGTAATTTCAAATATTTTTATGGAAAGCTCTTATAGAATTTTTGTATGTTTAAGGTTGTGTAAAATAGTTGTGATCTTTAGTGCCATATTATCTTGTTATTACATGACACCAAAGTATATGAAAGAGAAGTATCTAAATAAGCTTTAGGAGTCCTACTTAGATAAAACAATATTTTCATAGTTAGTAAGACAAACTACTGGGTAAAGTAACTAATCATAGTGAGCATACATATTGTCCACACTAGCAAATGGGGTTGAATTAATGATCTTTCAAGGAATTAAGAATATTTGAGAAGAAAAATATAAGTAGAATTACATGGAAATTATATACGTTGTATAATAGATACTATATAAATGATTTTGAGACAGCCTTGATTTCACTTTGAAAATAATAAGTGGATTTCATACATTGGTTACCTAGAAGTTGTGTATATATATGAACTTGATTTTTATTTCATATTATGAATTTGTTTGTATTTCTAACCATTTCCTATGGGTTACAAGGATGAAGTTCACTAATTATGAATTGCTAATTTATTTGCTAAGCTAAAGAAAAATTTCGGTAAAAAAATTCTTACTTGTTTTTCTTTAGTTATTATATATACACCTGCGTGTATTACCGGTGTTGAGAATTACTCCACCGAAGGGGTCGGCGAATCAGAGAATTCTACGGAGGGTTGCTCAGGGTCTCTTTTATTAAATTGTAAAATTTTCGGAGTACAAAATATGAAGGAGACTCTGCCAAAAATTTTAAATTTTTCTAGAGATAGTCGTTTCGAAAAAATCCGAATAATCGATTATTCTCTAGTATAATTTTAGTTTAGGTTCAAACCATAAAATCTTTGGATTATAAATTTATTTAATTTTAGGACGCGTGAGACACTTTGCATGTGCACAAAAGAGCAACAAAGATAGCTTTTAATTATATTCCAAGGTAAGACTATAATTTTCAGGTTCTCGAAATTTTTTCTACCAGATGGAATAGTTTCGTTAGATGTGATACTGAGTATACAAAGCGTAATTCTATACTTTTATTTGATATTAAAACGTTACCGCAAAAGATGGAATGATTTAGATGTTCTCACAAAAGGTGTAGTCTCTGACATACAAGCTGAGGTACGAAATCAAGAATAATAATTTTTTTATTTAATTGGGTTAATAGATAAGGATGATTATAATTTTTATAGAATTGCATTGGGTGGGAAAGAACATTTGAATCACCCTGTCGAACTCTCAGCAATATTTATTATTTAAAACTGATCAGTAGTTTTCGGCATACGTATGGCCATACGATGACCGCAGTGAGGCTTAGCTCACTTATTTTCCATTGGATCCGAATTTCGAAAGAGATCGAATTCAACCATTGTATATATCCAATGTTTGACCTATGTTCCGAATTCTTGAAAAAATTCAAGATATTCGACAATTAATTTTATTATCACAGGATCCGAATTTTCTAAAATAAAAAAAAATTCGACAATTGTTTATATCATGTGCTTATTACATTTTTATATGATTCAATATTAATGTTGTTGACACAATGCTATCAAAACACCTGTGGGGATTAAAATATAAGCACCATCCGCCAGAAAATTACCTAATCCCGGGTAAATAGAATTATTGCCGGGACAATAGGTGTGATGGTGATCCAAAAGTATTCTCTAAAATTTGCATCTACATATAGGAATAGTTGTACTTTGAGTTATAGTTGTGACTTATGATTGGACACTTTGTAGAATATAATTAATTAGAGTTATAAAACTCATATTTCAAGTTTACACTATAAATTCTTCAAAAAAAAAAACATTTCTCAAATTTTTTTTATTATTCATTCATTTTCTAATTAACCTTCCTTACAACATCATCTTTATTTTATTTTTATGTCCGTCTTTGACATAAGGGCTTGCTAGTCGTTTTGACGACATAGTTTTTGTTCACTAGGAACAGAAGAAGATGAGAAAGAAACACTACATCTTTATAGTATTGATGAAGTTGATGGTTGACGAAAGACAACTTTTGGAATAGTCGGCTTATTTTATTTTGTCGCTGAATATGTAAATTATATTTTGGAAGAAGACTTGTTTATGTAAATAAGAGTTGTATAATATGTGAATATTTTAGAATGTACCTTATATTGTCTTATACTTTATCCTTGAAACTACATGTGACAATCGCAAGTACGATACCAAAATATTGTATAGGTGCGTAGCCTGTAGATGTATTATTACATTCGGTTTCCGTATTTTGGAAATTGGGGCGTGACGTCTTTTACTGGTGGCCCATGCAGGTCTAGTTGACTTCTAGCGGTTTAAGTTTTCTAGAACCAAACTTATAGCAATCATATACAAATAAATTTACGGATTCCAAAAAGGTTAAAAATCTTATGACTGTGGAAGACAAGATATTTGAATCCGAACCTTAGGATGAAGATATAGGGTAATATTGAAGATCGAAAGAGGAAATAAAATGGGATGATATTGCTCCGAAGATTTTTTTTTTTTAAATCTTGCATTGCACTAAAGATTTATTCCAGTATTTATGACTATTACATCATATTTACAGCCTATTAACTCTAGAATTTGTTCTAAGTGTAGGTTATGGAGCATTTTATACCATGTATATTTTGGGACGGTAGCAAACGTATCTTATATGGGTACTAACAATACACAAGAGAATAGTGGAAAGTACCGGACGACTACAATCTTCCCGTCCGTTTGGTATACTTTGAAATTCAAAGACCAATAGTCGGGATGTTGAGGATAGAGTAGAAGTATACCATAAAATTGAAGTATACTGTATATTTTTCCTAAAAAGATGAGACACTTTCTCCTACCCAAAGATAGAAGGGTATGAGGGGACGCTAGACGAATGGAGGAAACTAAATCCCTATGCTAAAATTCTCAAGGAGGAGGATGCGTATTTAAAAAGAGGGTAACTTTGTTGTGAAAAGGAAAAGTTTTTTTTGTCTGATGTGTCTCATTTTGTAAATCGACAGATGTAAATATAAGTCAGAAGGGGTAGGAGTGTAAGGGTGTAAATAGTATGTAAGATAGTCGGTACTCTCTGAAGCATATTTGTATCACCTTTTGATAATAGTGAATGAAATATGCTTGTCCTTTATATGATTTTACAATTAATCATAATTTTACAATTTCGAATTCCATAACAAATTCTTTATATCGATTTAGTATATCCTAATATTTACTTTATACATCTACCAAAATAGATTGTATTTTGGAAATATCCAGGAAATGACTACTTCACCTCCCCGTAAATTGTCACACTTAGAATCTTCGGAACCTCGGACAATGGATGTACTTGAGGTATTCGAAAAGGTCTTAGAAACAAATACTCAGCAAGTTCAGCTTGCACAATCTACCTCTGCAAAGATATTGGAGCGCTTAGAGGCTGCGCCAACACCTAGAACATGAACGATTATGGACTTCAGGAAACTCAATCCTCCTGATTTCTTTGGAACCGAGAATCCTTTGGATGCTGGACACTGGTTAAAAACTACTAAAGGACTATTAAAGGGAGCTAAAATAGTACCAGAGGACATTGTACACTAGTAAGATTATAACTGAAGGATGTGGCAGAGAATTGATGGAGCTCGCATCACCCGAAAGATTTTAACGATGTGGTATCTTGGGATGAGTTTAAAAAAGAAGTTTGAGGAAAAATTCTTTCCTGAAACGATAAGAATAGAACTGAAAAGACGATTTACCTACCTGAAGCAAAATAGGAGTTCTGTGGATGAGTATGCAGCAAAATTCACAATATTATGTAGGTTTGCTCCAAGCATGGCAAATATTGAGAAGGCAAGAATAGCTCGATTCCGTGAAGGACTGGATAGTAGATTGAAGGCACGCGTAGCACCTTACCACTGTCAGACTTATACTGAAGTAGTAGAACCGGTCAGGGATCAGGATAGAATATATAACGAGAAATCATGGATAAGGGCAAATCAAATTAATTTGCACAAACTGAACAAGGTAGAAACCGAATAAGTTGTACCTATTGTGAAAAATCGGGACACTCAAGGAACACCAATAGGAAGTTTCATGGACTGTGTCTTAGGTGTGGATCGTCTGCACATCAAGCTCCATAATGTCCTCGACAAACCATATGAAGACCCGAAACTCAGAACTTTCCACATGTCACGACCCGCACCCGGAAAATCGGGCATGAGTCGTGGGTACGTCCAGCCTACGCCGCAGCATCGGCGGTAGAACGCTGTCTAGGTCAACTATCTAGATAATAATCTCACACAAAAATCGGCCATGACCTCTCCAAAAGGAGGGCAACCACACAAACAATATAAACCTGTCAAGATTTCAACTCCAAACGGAGGAGCAAATATCTCAAAGATAACCACAATATACTCAATCACGAATCTAAGCACGATAAGATAACACAGAGATCTAACAACTATAAAGTATAACCAACAACAACTACTACAACAACCACAACATCAAATAATAATACAACAATATCCAAAATAATATACAAACAAGGTCTCAATCCAAAACCGGAGACAAATCCGGTACTAAAGCTAATAAAACAACAACAAGATCCTAGTGATCCCGGCTACCAACCCGGAAATCACCTCTAAACTAGAGGATCCCTGTCTGCACCATCGACAGGCTCAGGTCCATAAAACGTCGGACACCAATCCTCCGGATACTCTGAAAAAATATGTCCAGTCAGGACTGGAGCAAGTACATCTCTAACAGCAGTTCCATTTAAATGATAAAAACTATCAAACAGTTATAGCAAGTAGCAAGAAGAATGAAGCAAGTATGAAACAAGAAAATATGTATAACTGGTGCATAAAGGTAAAGATGCATGGATATCAGAGCAAGATAGTAATAACTGCAAGATACAAGAAATCTACACTAAGAGTAAGTCTATGCACATGAACGTGTAGTGAGTCCAGCATAAAAAACATGTAGTGAGTCAAGTCCAGAAACATGTAAGTGAGACAAGTCAAGAAATGTATGAGAGTCCAGACTATAAAGAATGAACTCGGTGTCTTTGAAATACTTGTTTCGACATGTAAACGGCTAGGGGTAAGTACGGCTCACCGCGCACTGGGTGCGCGGCTGCTATCATTCCAGATTAGACCAGAGGGAGTGATTCCTGATGATGCCAGATAGGAATGTTTACATGTCTACTCGAGTATTTCCCCGCCCCGACTAATACAAGTGGATCCAAGACCCGACACGCAAATCAAGATGAGTCCAGCCTGAACATGAGTGATGCCTGTAGTGATGCCTGTAGGTGATGCCAGTAGTAATTCCAGAATAGAGGCCAGAAACATGAAATGTACGTGTCGCAAGTAAATAAATCCAGAAATATCAATCAGTGTCCCGTGTTGTGCCAGAATAATCAGATGATACTATACTAGAAGCTGAATCATAATAATCATCAGATAATAAAAACTATCAGAGAATATACTCGCCTGACGTCCTGAGCAACTGGCGATCCAAACCGGTGTCGCAAGGACCTAATGCGAAAAACAAGGTTAAACAGGGTTCTAATGAGTTAAAAAGATATAAAATAACTAAAAATAGGCTTCTAGGGTCGTTCTAGGTCAAACGGGTCAAACCGGTGAAATCTGGGTCAAAAAATCAACTCTTGGTCCAAAAAGTCAACTCTAGGTCAAAACTAGGTCAAAAGTTGACTTTGGCGGTCAACCGAGTCAACTACGGTCAAGTCTGGGTCAAACTAGGGTGCTCCTGAAATTCTAGGTCAAACCGAGCTCATTAAGCTAGAAAACTCACAAACTCGCCTCCTTGAGATACCGGGATACCCTCGGTATCCGATACCTCAACCTAGGCTATATACCCCGCCTATACCCTCTAAAACCTATGCTAGCACGCGGAAATATATACACATATACGTATAAAAATCACTCCAATACTATTCCTAGGCTATTGCTCAAAAACCCCGCTCGAAACCCAATACCTTGGTTATCTTAAGGTATTGAGATACCTCGGTATCTCAAGGTATTGAGAT
The DNA here is from genome assembly GCA_036927795.1 of Iris macrosiphon. Lineage (NCBI taxonomy): Eukaryota > Viridiplantae > Streptophyta > Magnoliopsida > Asparagales > Iridaceae > Iris > Iris macrosiphon. The sequence continues at coordinate 8,341,251 of JAYESA010000018.1, forward strand.
ACCGCTCTAAACTCAACCCGACTACCCCTCTAGCTAACTAACTATGCATAAACATATATATCTAGTTATATTCTAGGCTAAAATATAGATATCTAATACATATAGGCATATACCTATATATCTATACCCAATACCTTACCTTATCTTACACATACCTTACGTATCTATATATCTAGCTATAATATATCTAGTTATATGTATTTATATATCTATACCTATAGATAGATATATCCAAATACCTATCGTATCTATCTATCTATGCCTTTACCTATCTATCAATTATCTATCTATTTATGAATCTATGAATCTATTCATCTATTTATCAATCTATCTAACTATATACCTATTTATCTATTAAAACATAGATACCCATCTATCTATCTATCTATCTATCTATCTATCTATCTAATATATCTATTCATGTATCTATTTATCTAACTATCTATAGATATCTATCTATATCTATCTATCATATATCTATAATATCTATTTACCTATCTACCTAACTATAGATATCTATCTATTTACCTAACTATCTATGTATCTCTTTACCTATGTATCTATCTAACCATCTATGTACCTATTTAACTATCTATCTAAATATCTAACAATCTATATATATATATATATATATATATATATATATATATATATATATATATATATATATATATATATATATATATATATACATACCCCTCTCTCTCGCATTGCTCCTCACCTTGCTGCTGCTCCTGCTGCTGCAAACTGCTGCTGTGGCTGCTATGCTGCTGCTAGAGCTGCTGGTTATGCTACTGCTGCTCCTTGCTGCTGCACCTGCTGCTGGTGTAGCTGCTTGCTGCTGCTGCAGCTCCCTGCTGCTGGTCCTGCTGCTGCAGTGCTGGCCTCCCCCTTCCTCTCACATACACACACACACACACTCCCATATACACATATATATATATCACCCCCTATATATATATACATACACATATATAACTATATATATATAACTAGATACACATATATACACACCTATATATCTATATACTAACACACACTAACACACTCAAACACAAATCAATACACACACACACACAAACACATATTTATATATATATAAACACACATATATCTATATATATACAAACACACATCTATATATACATACACACATATATATCTACACTCATATATTTATATATATATATATATATATATATATATATATATATATATATATATATATATATATACACATACACACTCACACACTCAAACATAAATACATATACCCTCACACACACTCACACTCACACACCCTCACACACTAACACTCCTACATATATATATAAATACATATATACATAAACTGAAACTCATATATATATATATATATATATAGGCACTCACTCACACTCACACTCACACACACTCACCTACACACTAGCACACACTCACACAAGCACTCACCTACACACATACACTAGCACTCACTAACACACTCACAAACACATAACCACACATATATATATATATATATATATATATATATATATATATATATATATATATATATAGTAACACACACACAAATAAATATATATATAGAGACATATATACACAAACACAACATACCACAATGATGCACACAACGCTCACAACGCCCCACCTACGCACGCCCAACGACCCCGACACTCACCAACGCCTATAAATATATAAAATATAACTCGAAAACTCTAGCACACACTCCCCGATATTAACCCAACGCGCGCACAAGCCCGAAACGAGGAAACCAAGTCGAAATGGCCGTTCGGTCATTTCGACGAACACGTGGTGCGCGGCTCGGAAAACCTCCTGAAACGCACACCAAACGAACTCGGAATCGGTCCAAAATTTACCCACGCGTCCTAAACGATGTCTAGATCCTAGAAAATGCGCTCCCGCATCGATTCTAGGCCCGTGGCGGAAACGCACACGCACTTAGAATCGGCGACGAAGAAAAACCCTAAATTCGCCCGAAACGTCCGTTTCTCCGCGACACGGCTTCCCGTGTCCGAACGGAGACACGCACTCACCCTCAAGACACCCGACAACGTCTACCTAGGTCTGTCTAACCTAGGGCATCACCCAAAATTAGGCCAAATTCGGATTCCACCCGAAATTGACACAAAACCTAGTGTTAAAGTCTCCAAACACTACCCAACTAGTTCCAACTTTCTCCCACGGGTAGCCTAAGGGTCTAGGAAGGTTCTAAACTATTAATTACACTATATAAAAGTAATTATAAGGGGAAAATTAGGGTTTACCTCTTGGGAGTTGGAATCCCAAGCCAAAATCTCCAAAATGCTCCAAATCCTCCAAACCAAGCTTCCAAGCTCCCAATCCAAGCTCCAACACAAAATCTAGGCTCTACCCACCAAGGTTAGGGAAGAATGTAGGGTTAGGGTTAATCATAAAGAAGAATAGAAGAAGAAAGAGGAGAAATGGGAACTTACTTGAGTGGGAAGAAGAAAAGAAGAAGGAAGAGTGGAGAATGGAAAAGAAGAAGAAGAAGAAGAATGAAGAATGAAGAAGAAGAGGAAGTGGGGCTGCTGTGAAGCACGGTCTGGGAGGGGTTTTTGGGGCCGGCCATGGTAAATATAAGGTTACACTAATCACCAAATGCCCAAAATGCCCTCCCAACTCTCGGTTTTGGATTTTGGGTCCAAAAATACTCAAACTAACTCCAAATCTCTCCCACTAACCTTCTAAAAATATAATAAATATTCTAAAACCCAAAATAAGTCTCACAGGGGTGTGGGCTGGGTCGGACATGGGTCCACTAGGGTCTGACATGGGTCCAGGCTAGCCAAAATCCTAAAACAAACAATAAAAATATAATACAATCAATAATTAAATATAAATACAATTAAATATAAATAATCCACAATTAACTAAATTAAAAATAAAAAAAATACCCGGCTCTGGAAATGGGGTGGTGACAAGCCTATCCTCCTTAGAAAATTTCGTCCTCGAAATTTAAAGTCAATCACACTCTCTCTAGGTCAAACCCCCAACAATCACAGTCAAGAAATTCTACCTAAACAACATACAAGATCAGGGTCCTACTGGTCGTATTATTACAGTCTCAATCGGGGTCATTACACTATCTACCACAGCACAAAAAAAATCAAACAGGTACTAATGAAGCACACCACAGGAATGGAAAAGGACAGAAAGAAGAAACAAGAGACAGACCTGCTAACCCGGCATCCGTAGCATCGGCCTCCTCGACCGTCAACGCATAAGCCCTGCCCTGCTGGGGTGTATCCCTCTGCTGGTGCGGGGCATGATGCTGTGCCACAGATGGCCTAGCTCCAACTCTCTGATCCTGTGCTCCACCCAATGGAGGTGCAGTAGGGTAATCTCGCATCTGGTGAGCAGCGGATCCACAGAACAAACACACCTTCAGCCTCCTCCTACAAACATCCCAAGTGTGTCCTGCCTTCCTGCAGTAGGCACAAGTGGGCGCTCTCTGATCCTGACCCTGCTGCGCTGCCTTCTGCACATAGGGACGCTTAGCTGGTCCCGCACTGCCACTCGCACTGCCTGAATCATCCCTGCCTCTCTTGGACTTGAGCTCCAAGTCATCCTCTGCTCTCTGAGCATCTCCTACTATCTGCTCAAAAGTCGCCTCGCGGTCGCTCCTGGTCAAAGACTTGACCGCCATAACCAAGCCCTTGCGAAACTTCCTCGCCTTAGCTGCCTCACTCAAGCCATCCACGAATCTGCCCAGACGGCAGAACTTCGCTGCGTACTAGTCCACTGTCATGCTCCCTTGGACGAGTGCCTCGAACTGGCTCTCCAAAGCACTGAGCGCCACATCTGGGAAAAACTTCTCCTTAAAAAGCCTCTTAAAAGCCTCCCAAGTAAGCCCTGGCGCTGCAATCCTCGTATCTGTGCGATACCATGTCAAAGCGAGGTCGAACATCTGACTGCCCGCTGCCTCTATCTGCATGCTGTCTGGAATCTGCGCCAGCCTGAAGATGCCCTCAATCTGCTCTATCCAGTCATCCGCGTACAAGATACCTTCTGTACCACGGAACTCCTTGGGCCGCATCCTCTGAAAGTCGATAATACTGTCCGGCCTCGGATGCTGAATCTGATCTGCCTGTGGCTGAATCTGTGCCACCCTATCCACTGCTGTCATGGCCACCTGGTGGGCGTTCTTAATGCCCAGCCTCATCACATCCACCTGACGGTGCTGCGCGTCCATCATCTTCCTGAAGAACGCAAACAACTGTGCGGCATCTACTGGAGCAGGAAGTGGTGGAGGAACCACCGGAACGACTGGGGTAGTCCTCGGATCGACAGGTGAAGGAGGATCCCCGAAAGAAGCAGATGCTCCCTCAACCGCAGGAGTGGTGAGTGGAGCGGTAGCAGCTGCCTGAATACGAGCTGGACGAGAGGTAGCAGACCTCTCAGTGGCAACTGCTGGAACGGTACGATGAGATCGTGTCTTCGGAGGCATCCTGAACACAGATCAAAAGAAGTCAATACGGTGCAAGATACGATATCATCAAAGAAGGACAGTAATATTTCAAAAGAAGCAAATTCAGAATAATTAGATTGAAATTGTTCCTAGTCGTGATTGAGTACACTCTCATCCTAGATCCTAGATCCTATAACAGGCTCGCAGCAGTACAACTAAGTTGTTGTACCACCACGATATCGCACTAATTGCGAATCGAGACCTGCATGGGCCGCCACAAAAAACGTGTCACGACCCGCACCCGAAAAATCGGGCATGAGTCGTGGGTACGTCAGCCTACGCCGCAGCATCGGCGGTAGAACACTGTCTAGGTCAACTATCTAGATAATAATCTCACACAAAAATCGGCCATGACCTCTCCAAAAGGAGGACAACCACACAAACAATATAAACCTGTCAAGATCTCAACTCCAAACGGAGGAGCAAATATCTCAAAGATAACCACAATATACTCAATCACGAATCTAAGCACGATAAGATAACACAGAGATCTAACAACTATAAAGTCTAACCAACAATAACTACTACAACAACCACAACATCAAATAATAATACAACAATATCCAAAATAATATACAAACAAGGTCTCAATCCAAAACCGGAGACAAATCCGGTACTAAAGCTAATAAAACAACAACAAGATCCTAGTGATCCCGGCTACCAACCCGGAAATCACCTCTAAACTAGAGGGTCCCTGTCTGCACCATTGACAGGCTCAGGTCCATAAAACGTCGGACACCAATCCTCCGGATACTCTGAAAAAATATGTCCAGTCAGGACTGGAGCAAGTACATCTCTAACAGCAGTTCCATTTAAATGATAAAAACTATCAAACAGTTATAGCAAGTAGCAAGAAGAATGAAGCAAGTATGAAACAAGGAAATATGTATAACTGGTGCATAAAGGTAAAGATGCATGGATATCAGAGCAAGATAGTAATAACTGCAAGATACAAGAAATCTACACTAAGAGTAAGTCTATGCACATGAACGTGTAGTGAGTCCAGCATGAAAAATATGTAGTGAGTCAAGTCCAGAAACATGTAAGTGAGACAAGTCAAGAAATGCATGAGAGTCCAGACTATAAAGAATGAACTCGGTGTCTTTGAAATACTTGTTTCGACATGTAAACGGCTAGGGATAAGTACGGCTCACCGCGCACTGGGTGCGCGGCTGCTATCATTCCAGATTAGACCAGAGGGAGTGATTCCTGATGATGCCAGATAGGAATGTTTACATGTCTACTCGAGTATTTCCCCGCCCTGACTAATACAAGTGGATCCAAGACCCGACACGCAAATCAAGATGAGTCCAGCCTGAACATGAGTGATGCCTGTAGTGATGCCTGTAGGTGATGCCAGTAGTGATTCCAGAATAGAGGCCAGAAACATAAAATGTACGTGTCGCAAGTAAATGAATCCAGAAATATCAATCAGTGTCCCGTGTTGTGCCAGAATAATCAGATGATACTATACTAGAAGCTGAATCATAATAATCATCAGATAATGAAAACTATCAGAGAATGTACTCGCCTGACGTCCTGAGCAACTGGCGATCCGAACCGGTGTCGCAAGGACCTAATGCAAAAAACAAGGTTAAACAGGGTTCTAATGAGTTAAAAAAATATAAAATAACTAAAAATAGGCTTCTAGGGTCGTTCTAGGTCAAACGGGTCAAACCGGTAAAATCTGGGTCAAAAAATCAACTCTTGGTCCAAAAAGTCAACCCTAGGTCAAAACTAGGTCAAAAGTTGACTTTGGCGGTCAACCGAGTCAACTACGGTCAAGTCTGGGTCAAACTAGGGTGCTCCTGAAATTCTAGGTCAAACCGAGCTCATTAAGCTAGAAAACTCACAAACTCGCCTCCTTGAGATACCGGGATACCCTCGGTATCCGATACCTCAACCTAGGCTATATACCCCGCCTATACCCTCTAAAACCTATGCTAGCACGCGTAAATATATATATATATACGTATAAAAATCACTCCAATACTATTCCTAGGCTATTGCTCAAAAAACCCGCTCGAAACCCAATACCTTGGTTATCTTAAGGTATTGAGATACCTCGGTATCTCAAGGTATTGAGATACCGCTCTAAACTCAACCCGACTACCCCTCTAGCTAACTAACTATGCATAAACATATATATCTAGTTATATTCTAGGCTAAAATATAGATATCTAATACATATAGGCATATACCTATATATCTATACCCAATACCTTACCTTATCTTACACATACCTTACGTATCTATATATCTAGCTATAATATATCTAGTTATATGTATTTATATATCTATACCTATAGATAGATATATCCAAATACCTATCGTATCTATCTATCTATGCCTTTACCTATCTATCAATTATCTATCTATTTATGAATCTATGAATCTATTCATCTATTTATCAATCTATCTAACTATATACCTATTTATCTATTAAAACATAGATACCCATCTATCTATCTATCTATCTATCTATCTATCTATCTATCTATCTATCTAATATATCTATTCATGTATCTATTTATCTAACTATCTATAGATATCTATCTATATCTATCTATCATATATCTATAATATCTATTTACCTATCTACCTAACTATAGATATCTATCTATTTACCTAACTATCTATGTATCTCTTTACCTATGTATCTATCTAACCATCTATGTACCTATTTAACTATCTATCTAAATATCTAACAATCTATCTATCTATATATATATATATATATATATATATATATATATATATATATATATATATATATATATATATATATATATATATATATATATATATATACATACCCCTCTCTCTCGCATTGCTCCTCACCTTGCTGCTGCTCCTGCTGCTGCAAACTGCTGCTGTGGCTGCTATGCTGCTGCTAGAGCTGCTGGTTATGCTGCTACTGCTGCTCCTTGCTACTGCACCTGCTGCTGGTGTAGCTGCTTGCTGCTGCTGCAGCTCCCTGCTGCTGGTCCTGCTGCTGCAGTGCTGGCCTCCCCCTTCCTCTCACATACACACACACACACACTCCCATATACACATATATATATCACCCCCTATATATATATATACATACACATATATAACTATATATATATAACTAGATACACATATATACACACCTATATATCTATATACTAACACACACTAACACACTCAAACACAAATCAACACACACACACACACAAACACATATCTATATATATATAAACACACATATATCTATATATATACAAACACACATCTATATATACATACACACATATATATCTACACTCATATATTTATATATATATATATATATACACATACACACTCACACACTCAAACATAAATACATATACCCTCACACACACTCACACTCACACACCCTCACACACTAACACTCCTACATATATATATAAATACATATATACATAAACTGAAACTCATATATATATATATATATAGGCACTCACTCACACTCACACTCACACACACTCACCTACACACTAGCACACACTCACACAAGCACTCACCTACACACATACACTAGCACTCACTAACACACTCACAAACACATAACCACACATATATATATAAATAGAAATAGAAATATATATATATATATATATATATATATATATATATATATATATATATATATATATATAGGAACACACACACAAATAAATATATATATAGAGACATATATACACAAACACAACATACCACAACGATGCACACAACGCTCACAACGCCCCACCTACGCACGCCCAACGACCCCGACACTCACCAACGCCTATAAATATATAAAATATAACTCGAAAACTCTAGCACACACTCCCCGATATTAACCTAACGCGCGCACAAGCCCAAAACGAGAAAACTAAGTCGAAATGGCCGTTCGGTCATTTCGACGAACACGTGATGCGCGGCTCGGAAAACCTCCTGAAACGCACACCAAACGAACTCAAAATTGGCCCAAAATTTACCCACGCGCCCTAAACGATGTCTAGATCCTAGAAAATGCGCTCCCGCGTCGATTCTAGGCCCGTGGCAGAAATGCACATGCACTTAGAATCGGCGACGAAGAAAAACCCCAAATTCGCCCGAAACGCCCGTTTTTCCGCGACACGGTTTTCCGTGTCCGAACGGAGACACGCACTCACCCTCAAGACACCCAACAACGTCTACCTAGGTCCGTCTAACCTAGGGCATCACCCAAAATTGGGCCAAATTCGGATTCCACCCGAAATTGACACAAAACCTAGTGTTAAAGTCTCCAAACACTACCCAACTAGTTCCAACTTTCTCCCACGGGTAGCCTAAGGGTCTAGGAAGGTTCTAAACTATTAATTACACTATATAAAAGTAATTACAAGGGGAAAATTATGGTTTACCTCTTGGGAGTTGGAATCCCAAGCCAAAATCTCCAAAATGCTCCAAATCCTCCAAACCAAGCTTCCAAGCTCCCAATCCAAGCTCCAACACAAAATCTAGGCTCTACCCACCAAGGTTAGGGAAGAATGTAGGGTTAGGGTTAATCATAAAGAAGAATAGAAGAAGAAAGAGGAGAAATGGGAACTTACTTGAGTGGGAAGAAGAAAAGAAGAAGGAAGAGTGGAGAATGGAGAAGAAGAAGAAGAAGAAGAATGAAGAATGAAGAAGAAGAAGAGGAAGTGGGGCTGCTGTGAAGCACGGTCTGGGAGGGGTTTTTGGGGCCGGCCATGGTAAATATAAGGTTACACTAATCACCAAATGCCCAAAATGCCCTCCCAACTCTCGGTTTTGGATTTTGGGTCCAAAAATACTCAAACTAACTCCAAATCTCTCCCACTAACCTTCTAAAAATATAATAAATATTCTAAAACCCAAAATAAGTCTCACAGGGGTGTGGGCTGGGTCGGACATGGGTCCACTAGGGTCTGACATGGGTCCAGGCTAGCCAAAATCCTAAAACAAACAATAAAAATATAATACAATCAATAATTAAATATAAATACAATTAAATATAAATAATCCACAATTAACTAAATTAAAAATAAAAAAAATACCTGGCTCTGGAAATGGGGTGGTGACACCACAAGAACCAAGGTTTGCAAACCAAGGATTTAGGCCGAGGCCAATGTTACAAACAAATGGACCTAGACCTATGGCATTAACCACAACTCCAGTACCTCCCGTACAAACTCGAGTAACCTCAGGATTTTAGCGAATACCATCGCTTGCCCCACAGGCCCATCAATTTAATCAGGCACAAAAAGTAAATCAGAATAAAAATAAGAGAAGGAAGAAGCAAGGACAAGCTTTTATGATGCATGTCAGTAAAGAAGATTTGGCTGGAGAAGTGGTGACATGTACCATACTCATATCATCTAGCCTGCATCAGTACTATTTGATTCTGGAGCGACTCACTCCTTTATATCTACATCTTTTGCATCAATACATGATATTATGACACAACATTTAGTTAAAAATTTGAAAACTCTTACTGGTAATGGTATTGTGGAAGTTAGTAGAATATGTAAAGAATGTCAAATTAAGACGGGGGGAGAAAGTTTTCATGTTAGATTACTAGTTTTTCAATGAATAATTATGATATAGTACTGGGAATGGATTGGTTAAACTCAACCTCGGTAGTTATAAATTGTAAACAAGTAAGAGTTTTATTTCAACTGCCAGACAAGGATATACGTGAATTTGTTAAAGATCAGAAGGAGTTTGATAAAAAGGAATTAGAAAAATTTGAATTACCTTCAGGAAAAAAATTTCAACACCAGCAAACTGAAGAATGGACAAGAATAGTTGATGAGTTTAAAAGATATTTTTCCTGATGAATTACCTGGAATACCACCTGATCGAGCTGTTGAATTTAGTATTGATCTAATTCCTGGAGCTGCTCCTATTGCAAATAAGATATATCCAATGAATAAAGAAGAATTGGCTGAATTGAATAAACAAATTAGGAAATTGCTGGCTAAGAAATTCATTAGACCCAGTGCATCACCCTGGGGAGCACCTGTACTATTTTTGAAGAAGAATGATGGAATTTTGAGGTTAGTAATTGATTTTAGGGCACTCAATGAAGTCACTATCAAAAATAAATATCCATTACCAAGGAACGATGAATTGTTTGATCAATTAGGAGGATCAACGGTATTCTCGAAAATTAATCTTAGATGCGGATATCACCAGGTGAAGGTTAGAAAGGAGGACATACTAAAAACAGCTTTCAGAACCCACCATGGACATTATGAATTCCAAGTAATGTCATTCGGATTAACTAATGCACCTGCAATCTTTATGGACTTAATCAACATAATATTTTATCAGTACTTGGATAAATTTATGATTGTGTTCATCGATGATATACTGATTTACTCAAAGAATGAAAAGGAACATGAAGAATATTTGAGGATTGTACTTCAAACTCTACGACAGGAGAAATTATATGGAAAACTGAGTAAATGCGAATTTTGGTTAGATAAAGTTTTATTCTTGAGACATATTGTAAGTGGAGAAGGAATAACAGTGAATCCTAAACAGATAGAAGTAGTTAAGTCATGGCCTATTCCTAAGAATGTAGCAGTTTTCTGGATTTAGCCGGATATTATAGAAGATACATAGAGAATTTCTCAAGGATTGTTGAACCATTTACCCGATTAACTTGAAAGGATGAAAAGTATATTTGGACTGATAAATGCTAATCAACCTTTGAGGAATTAAAGAAGAGATTCATTTCTGCATCGGTGCTAGCATTACCATCAGGATCTGGAGGATATGAGATCTATAGTAATGCTTCTGAAAAATGATTAGACTGTGTATTGATGCAACATGGACGGGTTAGCACATGTGCTTCTCGTCAACTGAAGACACATGAGAGAAACTACCCAACTCATGATATGGAATTAGCAGCTGTAGTCTTTGCACTAATATTATGGAGACACTAATATCTGTATGGAGAAAGAATCAAGATATTTACAGATCATAAAAGTCTCAAGTATGTATTCACTCAGAAGGAGTTAAACATAAGGCAACGAAGACGGTTAGAGTTATCTAAAGACTTTGACATAGAGATGAAATATCATCCGAGAAAGGCTAATAAAGTAGTTGATGCATTAAGTAGAAGGCCTACAATATTTTTCCTAAATACACCTAAGGAGATTTTAGAAGATTTGAGAAAAATGGGGATCGAGGTGATATGCCCAGTAGCAGAAGGAATTTGGGTCAGTTTACAAATACAATCATCATTGGTGGAAAGGATTAAGATGGCACAGAAAAATGACCTAAAATTGCAAAAGTTATAGAAGCAGACAGAAAATGGATTGCAAACTGGCTTAATTAAACATGTGGATGGATCTTTAAGATTCGAAAATAGATTGTATTTACCTTATGGAGATCTCAGGATAGAAATAATGTCTGAAGCACACAGTTCACAATATTCTATCCATTATGGGAGTACAAAGATGTATAAGGATATGAAAGCAGAACTTCTGGTGGCACGTAGGGCTGCAAATGAGCCAAGCCGTTCGCAAGTTGCTCGAAGCTCGGCTTGATAAAAGCTCGTTTGAGCTCGGTTCGTTTAGTAAACAAGCCAAGCTCAAGCTTCATTTTCGAGCTCGTTTAATAAACGAGCCAAGCTCAAGCTTAGAAGTACTCGGCTCGTTTGAGCTCGCAAGCTGGTTCGTTTAGAAGCTTGCGAGCTGACTCGTGAGTTGGCTCGTTTAGAAGCTTGTTTAGGAGCTCGTTGTTGGCTGTCTACAAATTTATTTTATTATTTAAATTTTAATTTGTTTTTTGTTGAATTCTAATTGTATGCATGTTTGTATAACAATATGGTTGTGTACATTGTATATAATTATATGTCCTTAATAATTGATATTAAGAAACTTTTTAAATTGAATTTTTATAAATAAATTGTTAACATTATAGGTACTTGAATTCAAGCCTAACTAGCTTGAAATCAAGTTCGTTAAGCTCGAAATCAAGCTTAATGAGCTTGAAATAAAGCTGAACAAGCTCAAAATCAAGCTTAACGAGCTTGAGTCTGAGCTTATCAAGCTTGTTTATCAAGCTTGAATCAAGCTTGCTTATCAAGCCAAGCTCGAGCTCAAACCAAGCCAAGCTCAAGCTTAATATAAACGAGCTCGAGCCAAGCTCAAGCTCTAAAATAAAAAATTTAACAAGCTCGAGCTCGGTTAATTCTAATCAAGCCAAGCTCAAGCTTATGAAAGCTTGGCTCGGCTTGGCTCGTTTGCACCCCTAGTGGCACGGAATGAAGCAAAAAATTGCCAAATTCGTGTCAAGATGTTTGGTCTGTCAACAAGTAAAAGTGGAACATCAGAGGATTGCAGGACTTCTTCAATCTTTACCTATACCATAATGTGTCACGACCCGCACCCGGAAATTCGGGCACGAGTGCGTGGGTACGTCCAGCCTACGCCGCAGAGTCGGCGGTAGTACGCTGTCTAGGTCAATTCCAGGTTTACTAAACTAGCTCATTCACAAATAACATAGGCAAGATAATAATGAGAATTGAAACTTAAGATTGCAACTGAAATAAATATGACAACAGATTCAAATATTTAATACAGAATTCAGAATTGAAATCGGGGACAAACCCGATTAATAAGATAAGAATATAAATGAAAGATAGCTACTACTAGCTACTCTGCAGCAGGGGTCTCCTGGGTGGGTTCTGGCTCCTCATAGGTATCATCAGTCCCCTCATAGGGACCATAATAAGTAGGGGCAAGATCCTCATCATCGCCTAAATCAACAGATCCAGTCAGGAAAGGAGCAAAGTACACAGTGCACAACAAGGTTAAACTAAATATTTATGACAATTAAATATTGAATATCAGGTTGAAAAACTGCATAACAGAACATCATTATCTCAAAGTTAAAGCTGTAAACAGGGATATGAGAAAGCAGAAATAAATGAGACAGGAAATAAAACTACAACAGTCAGCAAGATATATGTAACAAGACCAGAAACTATCTGTGTGAACTTGTGTTTGTTTTTAGAATACATAGTTGGCATGTAGGGGTTTATAAGGCTAATCCGGCCGTCATAAACGGCTATTAAACAGGGAAAATCGAGATCCGTCTGAGGTACAGTCGTGTACCAACAGCTATTAAATATGACAAGGGGAAGGGTAAACTACATGCCTTCTAGGTATTCTCCCACCCGACATGAAAACAAGACAGGAACTCCAATATTCAAGACATGAAATCCAGCATTTCTAACACTAGGTGTAATCATCAAGGGTACATGTAAGGCAGGGAATTAATTATCACAATATATAAAGATTAACTTGAAGTGCAGGTACTTGCCTGTTGTTTGGATCTGATTAATATTGGCTATCGGGGGAAAATTCCAGAGGTGAGTCCAAAAGCTGAAATAGACATTACCATCATGCTCAGAAGATGTCAAATAGCTAGAAAAGCCTGTCCTTGGGTCCAATTTGGAGACAAGGGCAAAAACGGCAGTTTCGGGCCAAAACGGGGTCCTCCGGTGGGCCCGCTTTGCACCGAAAAACGTGTCCAGGTCAAAGGTCTCCAAATTCACCAAACTTAGTGTTAACAGGTCAGGAACGCTGATACGAACCCAACGGAACTTCCAGATTTGGATTTCGATGAGCCGAACACAAAATTGTCCATCGAGCGGGGTCTGTGGGGCCCACGACACGTGATTTCGTCAACGTTCTCAGAATCGAACCAAACTTGACCCACAGGACCAGCGTATCGCTACGAGTCCAATAGCGTAAGTTTCGTCTCGATCTAACGAGTGTACAAGAAGTTAGGGCGAATTGCCAAAAAGTCGGATACGGGGCGATGTCCGCGGATACGCGTTGATTCCGGTGTGCACGCACACCCGAATCAGCTTCCACGAAATCTCACACGTCCATATCGATGACGCGCACGTATCTGTGAAGACCGTACGCGACCAAGTCATCCCGTTTGGCGGGGCGCACTCAGTTCCGGGGTGAAACAGGGTCTGGTTTTTCCTGTTTTGGGATCGCGGTGTGCGATCACCACAGGACGCGATGCCCCGAACAGTTTGTCCGGACACCGAGAGGGTCATACAGGCTTCACAACGCAATTTGCAGAATTGAAAACGGAGCTACGAACAAAAAGTTACACGCACCTGAAGAGGACCCGAAAATCAGGGTCGAGTCGTGTCCGACTCGTGTCGGACACGGGAACCGAACTAGGGTTAGGGTTAGGGCTTGGACACTGCTGGTCGGCGGCGAGGACGGCAGAGATGCGCCGGAGAGAGGCTGGGATGGCTCGCCGGGGGCTGGGGAGCTGGCCAGTGGTCGGCGGCTCGAGGCGGCGGCGGCCGGAGCTGCTGGCGGCGAGGGGCGTGGAGGAGAGGGCAGCTGCTGCTGCCGGAGGTCGAGGGGGTGGCGCCGGAGGGGGGCAGTGCTGGCGGTGGCTGGGAAACGGTCGGCACGGCGGCGGAGAGGGCTAGGGTTAGGGTTTAGAGAGGGGCTGGAGGAGGAAGACGAAGAGGGGGTGAGGGGTTTATAAAGGGGGAGGCGGCGGTTGCAGGGCCGGGAAGGGCGGAGCGGACGGGCGACGTGGGGCTGGGCGCGGAACGCGCGGCGCTGCGCGCGACGGCCGGCGCTGGACGCGGGGGGGAACGTGGGGCTGGGTCGTGGGTTGGCGGGTCGGGCTGACGGCGGGTCGGGTTCGGTTGAACCCGACCCGATAGGGTTGGGTCTGGGCTGAGGGAGCGGGCTGGGCCGCGGCCCAATGGGCCAGGGCGGGCTGGGCTGAGAGAAGAAGAAAAAAAATAAATAAATAAATAAATAAATAATAAATAAATAAATAAATAGATAATTAATTAATTAATTAATTTAATTAAAATAGTTTTTAGGCATTTAAAAATAGGTCTGAGGCCCAGAAAAATCCAGAAAAATTACCCTAAGTCCAATTTTCTATTTTACACCCAAAAATATTATTTTCATGATATTTTAATATTATTTATTAACAATTAAAAATTATTTATTAATTAAAAACCTTGATTTTAATTTCATAAAATTCTCAAAAAATTCCAGAAAATTGGGAAAAATTCAAGATTTAATAATTTGAAAATTCAGGGGGTTTACAACCTACCCAACTTACAAAAATTTTGTCCTCGAAATTTAAGAATAACAAGGCACGAAAAGAAAGGCCGAGAAATAAAATATACCTCAGGGTTCAAAAAGATAGGGGTATCGCTCCCTAATCTCGTCTTCTCGCTCCCAGGTGGATTCGCCGGAAGAATGATGCTTCCAAGCTACGCGAACCAGGAAGATAACCTGGTTCCGTAGAACTTTCTCCGATCGATCCAGTATCTCCACGGGTTGCTCTTGGTAAGTCAAACTTGGGCCTACTTCGAGCTCTGAGTGATCCAAAATGTGGCTGGGGTCTGACACGTACTTTCTCAGCTGCGACACGTGGAAGACGTTATGGACTCCATCCAGAGAGGGTGGCAATGCCAGTCGGTATGCCACTTCTCCAATTTTCTCCTGAATGCCAAAAGGTCCAATAAATCTTGGGCTGAGTTTTCCACTCCTTCCGAACCTAATGGTGCCACGTGTCGGGGAAATCTTCAAGAATACCAGTTCTCCAACCTTTAACAAAGTCATAATCAAGTCTTAGTTCCATAATCAAAATATTTAAATTGACTTGAATTTCATAAATTTAATTACCTCAAATTCCAAGGGCCTTCGGTGGCTATTTGCCCAATGTCGTTGCCGGTCTTGAGCCACTCGAAGTCTGTCCCTTATTTGCTTTACCTTTTCAGCTGAATCGATCACCATCTCTGGTCCCAGCAGGGCTCTTTCTCTAACGGCATCCCATGATAGCGGGGTACGACATCTTCGTCCATACAGAGCTTCAAATGGAGTCATCTCAATACTTGCTTGGTAACTGTTATTATAAGAGAACTCCACCAGATGTAGATAGTCTTCCCAGGATCCTCCAAAATCCAGAACACACGTACGGAGTATATCTTCAAGTGTCTGGATTGTACGTTCCGATTGTCCGTCGGTTTGGGGATGATAAGCTGTGCTGAATTTGAGTTGAGTCCCCAAGCTGGCTTGTAAGCTCTTCCAGAAGTGAGAGGTGAATCTTGAATCTCGGTCGGAGACAATACTTACTGGAACTCCATGCAGCCGGACAATGTGTCTGATATATAAATCTGCCAGCTTTTCTGTAGATAGCCCTACTTTGAAAGGTAGAAAATGTGCAGACTTGGTCAGTCTATCTACTATCACCCAGATTGCATCCTTTCCACTAGGTGTCCTTGGAAGTCCGGAAACAAAATTCATTGTGATATGTTCCCACTTCCACTCCGGAATGGGTAGGGGTTGAAGCAATCCTCCAGGTCTTTGTCTTTCTGCCTTGACTTGCTGGCACACTAAACAACGAGATACGAACCTGGCTACTTCTCTTTTCATGCCATGCCACCAAACATGCGTCCTCAGGTCCTTGTACATCTTGTTGGCTCCTGGGTGTATAGAGTATTGCGATCTGTGCGCCTCTTGCATAATTTCTTCTCTTATGTCTCCTCGAGGTACACATAATCTATCGCCATGCCTCAGTGATCCATCTTCATGAATTCTGAAATCTTCCACTAATCCAGCTTGCACTTGTCCTCGAAGGCTTCGCAGGCCTTCGTCTTGGAACTGAGTCTCCTTGATCTTGTCTATTAAAGTAGACTGAATCTGCAGGTTCATCATTTGGCCTTCTTTTCCTGGGATAATTACTTCAATACCTAAACTTTCCAAGTCCTCTAGCAGGTGTCTGTCCATAGTCAAGTACATCGCCATAGGATACCTGCTTAGAGCATCAGCAACTACATTGGCCTTCCCAGGATGATATTGAAGGGTGATATCAAAGTCTTTCATTAGTTCCAGCCACCTTTTTTGCCTCATGTTTAGCTCTTTCTGGGTGAAGATATATTTTAAACTTTTATGGTCTGTAAATATTTCTACCCTTTCTCCATAAAGATAATGCTTCCATAGTTTAAGAGCAAAAATGACAGCTGCCAATTCTAAATCATGAGTTGGATAGTTCTTTTCATGAGGTCGGAGCTGTCTAGAGGCATATGCTATTACCTTCTTGTTCTGCTCCAATACACAACCTAGACCTTTTCCAGAAGCATCACTATAAATAGCGAAACCTCCGGTTCCAGAAGGTAAGGTCAGAATAGGGGCAGTAGTCAGCCTTTTCTTCAATTCCTCGAAAGCATGCTGACATTCATCAGTCCAGGTGAACTCTTTATCCTTTCTTGTTAATTTTGTCATGGGCTCCGCAATTCTAGCAAAGTCCTTCACAAACTTCCGATAGTAGCCCGCTAGTCCCAGGAAGCTTCTAATCTCTGCTACAGAGTCTGGAGTGGGCCAGGATTCTACTGCTGCTATCTTCTTAGGATCTACTGCTATTCCATCTCCAGTCACAACATGTCCCAAGAATTCTACTTTGTCTAGGAAGAAAGCACATTTAGATAATTTTCCATAAAGTCTTTTCTTCCTCAAAGTCTCCAATGCTAACCTCAAATGTTCTTCATGTTCTTCGGGGGTTTTGGAGTAGATCAAAATATCATCAATGAAGACCACTACAAATTTGTCTAGATATTGCTGAAAGACTCTGTTCATCAAGTTCATAAAAACTGCTGGTGCATTCGTCAACCCGAACGGCATTACTAAGAATTCGTAGTGTCCGTTCCGGGTATTGAAAGCAGTTTTAGGGATGTCTTCCTTTCTCACCCTTACTTGGTGGTAACCAGACCTCAAATCAATCTTTGAAAATACCCGAGCTCCACTCAACTGATCAAATAGGTCATCTATCCTGGGCAGGAGATACTTATTCTTGATTGTTAAGGCATTCAAGGCCCTATAATCAATACACATTCGGGATGTTCCGTCCTTCTTGGGCACAAATAATACTGGAGCTTCCCAGGGTGAGACACTAGACCTAATGAAGCATTTGTCTTCTAGTTCTTTGATTTGCTCATTTAGTTCTATTATCTCCTTTTTGTTGATTCTGTAGGGATTTTGAGATACTGGTGCTGCTCCTGGCACTAAGTCAATAGAGAATTCAACTTCTCGGTCTGGGGGTAAGCCTGGGAGATCCTCAGGGAAGACATCAAGGTATTCGGAGATGATAGGTAGTGGCACTTCTTTTGTTATTAGGGCTCCACAAATTTTGTTATTACCCATTTCTCTAGAACCTCTAGCAAATTCAAATTCTGGCTTGTCAGGGGGCCTGAAGATTACACTACCTCTGTGGCAGTCTATAGTGGCATGATGTTGACTTAACCAATCCATACCTAGTATAATGTCAAAACTGGGCACTGGCATTACAAGTAGCCTAGCATACAGTTCTCTTCCATACAATGTAATCGGACAATTGTTACAGGCATCACTAACCGGGATGATTCCTCCACCGGTAATGATCTTATAACAATTCCTAAGGGGTTTAGTGATTAAGCTATGCTTCATAAGGAAATCTACTGACATGAATGAATGTGAAGCTCCAGAGTCAAATAAAGTAATAGCTGGTATTGAATTTATAAGCACAGAACCTGTGATCACGTCTGCTGTGGCCTCAGCTTCTTCCAGAGTCATTGCATAAGCACGGCCTTGCTGCGGTGCACCCCTCTGTTGCTGCTGGTGCTGAGCAAAGCGTTGTTGTTGTGTTGGAAGCGGGGGTCCCCTCTGTTGTACTGCTGGGGCCCTGGCCTGGACGGGAGCCTTGGGTGCAGCGGTGCGTCCTTGAGCAGCTGGACAGTCCCTCATTTGATGCGCTGCTGAGCCGCAGTAGAGGCAGGCACCTAGCCTCTTCCTGCAGACTTGCCAAGTATGACCTGGTTTTTGGCAAAAGTTACAAGCAGCAGCTTGTTGGTTCTGTCCCTGAGCCTGGTGTTGGGGTGCTGGAGCTCGAGGGAGAGGACGCTGAGTTTGCTGCGGGGCCCTCTGCTGTTGTTGTTGTTGTTGTTGAAAAGGGCGTTTGTTGGGTCCCGCATTTCCGGTATCTCTTTCTCGTTTCAGTTTATGCCCCATATCTCTTTCAACGCCTTGTGCCACGCTCAGGATTTCTTCATAGGTGCGAGCTCGGCTGGTGGTGACAGCAAGGCGAATATCCGGAGACAGCCCCTTCTTGAATCTACGGGCTCTGTCCTCCGGGGTACGAACCATGTACTCCGCAAAATGGCTTAACCTGCTAAATTCAGCAGTATATTCATCAACAGACAGGTTACCTTGTTCCAGTCTCTCGAATTGGCTTTCGAGAGCTTCTCGAGCCACTTCGGGGTAGAATTTCTCCTTGAATAGTCTCTTGAAGTCCTCCCAGGTGATGTCAGGAGCAGATAATTGGGGTTCATCTCTGAACCAGGTTCGAGCAATGTCGAACAGTTGCAGGCTTGCGGACTCCACTTTGAGGTCATCAGGGACCCGAGCAGTCTTCAGGAGTCTCTCGACATTCTCTATCCACTCATCGGCATAGAGAATGCTCTCAGTTCTGTAAAATTCCAGGGGTCTAAGTTTCTTGAAGTCTTTAGCACTCCCTGGCCTTTTGAGTGACGACTCCTGGGACTTAAGAGCTTCTGAGAGGCTGGTCCGTAGAAGTGCTGTCACGCCCCAGTCCCAAAATGCCGAGGGACCAGACGCGTGATAATGGCCAGCAGTACGCACCGATGGACAACCCAATTTAATGGATCCATCAGGACATACTTAAGCTGTAATATAACAATAAGCAGGTCCAATAATACATGTCTCAGTCTATACTAATCTCATCCACAACAGATAATCACAGATCAAATACCAGAATAATGCAAGTAATTATAATCTAGCATATCTCAATAAAGAGTCTCGGAGAATAATCCGAGAACAAGTCTAATACAATAATGCAATAGACTGGAAGTAAAGTAAATAGGAACAGAAGTAAATGAGTATCTCAAACCAATACCCAGGAGAAGTCCTCTGGTACGATCCCGCCCTCTGGTCCTGGCACTGCTCCAATGTAGGCACCTGCTTCTGCTAATGCTCCTGTACTGTACAACTCTGGGTAGATCTCGTCTACAATATCTGGGGACATAATCCGGATCCAGGTCCTCAGGGGACATAGCAAGGTACAAGAAAGCTCATGCCAAAATAAATGCAGTGCAGCAGATAATGAAATAGATAAAGCAATAGGGTAAATATGTAACCATCTAAGTGATATGCAATATGAGAGCAGCACTAGAACTCAGGCTGAAGCCACTACAAGCTCTGTGTCGGGGAGCCGGTAGCAGTGATATCATGTGGTCGTCTAGCTCAGCGTGAGACTGAGACACCAGCAGTCGTCTAGCTGTAAACCCCCTGAATTTTCAAAATTTTAAAAACTGGATTTTTCACAATTTTCTGGAATTTTCTGGGAATTTTCTGTAATTTAAAATAAGGGTTTAATTATTGCATGATTTTTAAATGATATTAAACAATATTAAAATATTATGAAAATAATATTTTTGGGTGTAAAATGAAAAACTGGACTTAGGACAATTTTTCTGGAATTTATCGGACCCCGGACCTATTTTTTAAATGCCTAAAACTATTGATTTAATTATTTAAATATTTATTATTATTATTATTATTATTTGATTTTATTTACTCGTTTTTGGGCCCGGCCCAGTGGGCCGAGCCCGTTTAGCCGAACCCGGCCCAGCCCTGTGCTTAGCGGGTCGGGCGGGTCCGCTCACCCGGATCCGCGCCCGACCCGACCCGTCAGCCTCACCCCTGTTCCCCATCTTCCCCGTTCGATCCGCCGGCCGCCGCGATTTCCGGCCACGCCGCGCCACGTAGCCCCTCCCCTCCGCGTTCCCCGCCCACGTCGTCCCCGACCTCGCCGCGCCAACCCCCCCCTATAAAGACCCCCATCTCCGCCTCTTCCTCCCCCACAGATCCAAACCCTAACCCTCCACCCTAGCACTCCGGCGACCTCCGGCAGCCCCGATCCCCGCCGTCCACCTCCCAGACCCGCCGTCGACCTCCCGCGCCAACTCCCCCGCCGTGAGCCACCGCCCAGAGCCCCTCCACCCGCCGCTCTCCCCTTCCTCTCTCCTCTCCGCCGCTCGAGATCTGCTCTCCGCCGGCCACCCCGTGTCCCCCGAGCCCTAGCTCCGCCGTGAACCGCGCCGGAGACCTCGCCTGAGCCGCTTGAGCCCCGGCCCGACCTCGCCGACCGACGGTCAGCCTCCCAGAGCCTCGGACACGGCGGACACGCCGCGGACACACAGGGAACCCTAGCTGGACACGCTGACACGTGTCCAGGACACGATACGGACACAGTAAATCCTGATTTCTCGGTCCCCTTCAGGTATTCGTATCTGGCAACCCTGATCTCCGTTTTCGATTCCGTCAATTCCTACGCGAAGCCTGTATGACCCTCTCGGTGTCCGGACAAACTGTTCGGGGCATCGCGTCCTGTGGTGATCGCACACCGCGATCCAAAAAAGGAAAAACCAGACCCTGTTTCACCCCGGAACTGAGTACGTCCCGCCAAACGGGACGACTTGGTCGTGCGCGGTCTTCACAGATACGTGCGCCTCGTCGATACGGACGTGTGGGATTTCGCGGAAGCTGATTTGGGTGTGCGTGCACACCGGAATCAACGCGTATCCGCGGACATCGTCCCGTATCCGTCTTTTCTGCAATTCGACCTAACTTTGTGTACACACGCCGGATCGAGACGAAACTTGCGCCATCGGACCCATAGCGATACGCTGGTCCTGTGGGTCAAGTTTGGTTCGATTCTGAGAACGTTGACGAAATCGCGTGTCGTGGGCCCCACAGGCCCCGCTCGACGGACGATTTCGTGATCGGCTCATCGGAATTCAATTCTGAAAGTTCCGTTGGGTTCGTATCAGCGTTCCTGACCTGTTGACACTAAGTTTGGTGAATTTGGAGACCTTTGATCCTGACGCGTTTTTCGGTGCAAAGCGGGCCCACCGGTGGACCCCGTTTTAGCCCGAAACTGCCGTTTCTGCCCTTGTCTCCAAATTTGACCCAAGGACAGGCGTTTCTAGCTGATTGATATTTTCTGGATCTGATGGTGATGTTTGTTTCAGCAACCGGAGTACCGCCTGCAATTCCCGCCGAAGTCAGAGCCGTAAACACAGCCGGAACCACAGGCAAGTGTACCTTGCCAAACTCTGCAGCTTGCTAATTATTTTCTGGACTTAATTATGCAATAAAGGACAATTAAAGCTTGCCAAATCTCAGTAATCCTTGACAAAGTATTTTACTTATTTTCATGTGAATTATAATATAAACATGTTTTAACTGCTTAACCTAGGAAACGAGTGACGTGCTTAGTGTCCGATCATAGTCGGGTGCCAACTCCGTACGCGGGGTTGTGTAACGTCACTTAGACATGGATAACGAGACCCGATAATTCCCGTACTTGTCCTATCAAGTACACCAAAACCCAGGACACTTGACACTTTTTCATGAGACAGAGTCTTCCTGAGACATTCAAGGTGATTCTGTATAGGATGCATGATTTATGACATAGACTTTACATTCTTAGACAATTGATTCATAACTATCAGACTTGCTGCATTAGTTATAATCGTGCATGACATGGACATGAGGCATCATGGACATGAGACGTGGGATTACATTGGGTGGGGAGAGACACACAGACTACAGGCTGATATTATATATATAACATAGTATATATCATAGCGAAATTCATAGTTATTGCCGCTACCGGCTCCCCGACACAGAGCTTGTAGTGGCTTCAGCCTGAGATCTAGTGCTGCTCTCATATTGCATATCACATAGTTGGTTACTTAGTTTACCCTGCTGATTATCTTATTGCTGCACTGATATTCATTTGGCTTGAGTTTTTCTGTACCTTGCTATGTCCCCTGAGGACCTGGAATGGATGATGTCCCCAGGTACAACTGAAGAGAACTACCCAGAAGTGTACGGTACCGGAGCACTCCTCGGAACAGAACCAGGAACAGAGGACGATATAGTGGCCGAAGACTTCTCTTGAGCGCCGGCTGCAACTACTCAGTATTTATATTTTCCAGCATTTTAATTCCTGTCTTTTCTTAATTGTAACAGAATAATTCTCGGATTTGTTTCCCGAGATAACCTTATTTGATATTGCACATTTATTTCCATTGCATTATTTCTGGCTTCAATCTGTCTATTTCTGTGGATGAGATTAGAAATACTTGAGACTGTAACACTTTACTGCTAGACTACAGCTTAAGCATGCCCTGATGGATCCATTAAATTGGGTTGTCCATCGGTGCGCGCTGCTGGCCATTGCTCACGTGCTCAGTCCCTCGTCATTTTGGGACTGGGGCGTGACATGGTTTTTGTGGTGGCCCATGCAGGTCTACGACTAAATTGTTCGGTTTTAACTTAGGGACCGAACAGGCCTGCAATAAGATAGGATAAGTTTTTAGGATCTCATCCACTTGCTTGAAACGTTTTTGATCTCTATATCGACTTCAAATAATTTACTTGCATCTTGCCTTGATTCCTGTACGCCTCTTATTGGTTATTTTTGATACAGGAAAATGGACCCACAAGAATGCAACGAGACTCCCGTCGGAACACCCCAAGCTACAGGTGTCACCTATGACGACGAAGTGACACCAGACGGAGGAATTCCCACAACTCAACAGAGCCAGCAGGCAGGTCAACCTACATCCCGATTCCGACGCGATGACATTCCACCTCCGCCGCAGTTCGTCCCACCAACCCCCGTACTCCCACAAGGACAGCCAATTGACGGGCAGCAGATATTCTAAATGATCTACGCGATGATGCAAGCCCAGCAACAAGTCCAACACGAGGCTCAGCGTCGCGAAGCCAACTTCTGGAGGGACAACATCATAACTGTACTGGAGCAGGCCAACCTACCAGCTCGACGGCCATCTACAGGCTCTATCACTGACTTCCGCCAACTGAAGCCCCGCACTTTCTCCGGCAAGGAAGAGCCCACAGAAGTTCATGAATGGCTCACCAACATTCAGCATCAACTGGAAGCAGCTGAGCTTCCACGGGAACGCTGGATGACTGCTGTCCGAATGCAGTTGACAGGCAACGCGCACCACTGGTGGTTGTCTGAGGAGGCGCGACTCGGACCAGACCGAGTCACTTGGGAAGAGTTCTCCAGACTCTTCCAAGAGATGTACATTCCGGCTATCGCTCGATCAGAACTGCGGGACAAATTCAATCGCCTCACCCAGGACTCTATGACGGTGGAAGAGTACAACGCAGAATTCATTCGTCTGAGCCGCTTTGCCCCAACCCTGATCCCGACAGAGGAAGAAAAGGCCGAGAAATTCTTCGACGGACTGAACATTGAGCTGCAGAAACTAATCGGATCCGTCGCACCTACCTCTTACTCGGACGTTCTCGCTGCAGCCCGACGCATGGAACGCGTCACCAAGAGAGAGTCTCGCCTCAAACGGCCAATCACCTCAGCACCAGACAGAACATCACCGGGAGAATCTGCCAAGAGATCTCACACGCTCCAGCCACCCAGGACAGCTTCTCAGACCCTTCCTACCTGTCACTACTGCGGCAAGGTAGGCCATGTCGAGAGAGACTGCAGACGCAAGTTGGGATTGTGCCTGATTTGCGGCACTAATCAGCACATAGCCAAGGACTGTCCCCAGCATCGAGATGGAGCACGAAGGGCAAACCAACCAGCTCTACCAGCACCGAGGCCACCTCTGGCACCTCAAGCAGCACTCTTCCAGCAAGCCCAGCAGCAGCAGAGGAATCCACCTCAAGGACGAGGACAAGCTTATGTGCTGACTGTGCAGGACGTCGATGCGAGTAAGTGATTCGTAGATTTTCCGTTTCTAGCCTTGTTGTAGTTCGTGCCCGTTGGTTCGTGACCTCAGCCCCAACCTAGTAATTGGCAACTTGTTAATAATAGCCTGGTTTTCATAAAAGTTATAGTTTTAACTAGATTTTCCTGGAAGTGTAAACTTTTATTTTTAGGGAAACGGTATTTCCCTGAAGTCCCTTGTGACGTGCTTTCAAACGATACCCGCGACCGTGTCATCTCTGTTGACCGGTTATTCTTTTGATTGCGAGGACGCAATCCTCTTAAGGGGGGTAGATTGTAAACCCCCTGAATTTTCAAAATTTTAAAAACTGGATTTTTCACAATTTTCTGGAATTTTCTGGGAATTTTCTGTAATTTAAAATAAGGGTTTTAATTATTGCATGATTTTTAAATGATATTAAACAATATTAAAATATTATGAAAATAATATTTTTGGGTGTAAAATGAAAAACTGGACTTAGGGCAATTTTTCTGGAATTTATCGGACCCCGGACCTATTTTTTAAATGCCTAAAACTATTGATTTAATTATTTAAATATTTATTATTATTATTATTATTATTTGATTTTATTTACTCGTTTTTGGGCCCGGCCCAGTGGGCCGAGCCCGTTTAGCCGAACCCGGCCCAGCCCTGTGCTTAGCGGGTCGGGCGGGTCCGCTCACCCGGATCCGCGCCCGACCCGACCCGTCAGCCTCACCCCTGTTCCCCATCTTCCCCGTTCGATCCGCCGGCCGCCGCGATTTCCGGCCACGCCGCGCCACGTAGCCCCTCCCCTCCGCGTTCCCCGCCCACGTCGTCCCCGACCTCGCCGCGCCAACCCCCCCTATAAAGACCCCCATCTCCGCCTCTTCCTCCCCCACAGATCCAAACCCTAACCCTCCACCCTAGCACTCCGGCGACCTCCGACAGCCCCGATCCCCGCCGTCCACCTCCCAGACCCGCCGTCGACCTCCCGCGCCAACTCCCCCGCCGTGAGCCACCGCCCAGAGCCCCTCCACCCGCCGCTCTCCCCTTCCTCTCTCCTCTCCGCCGCTCGAGATCTGCTCTCCGCCGGCCACCCCGTGTCCCCCGAGCCCTAGCTCCGCCGTGAACCGCGCCGGAGACCTCGCCTGAGCCGCTTGAGCCCCGGCCCGACCTCGCCGATCGACGGTCAGCCTCCCAGAGCCTCGGACACGGCGGACACGCCGCGGACACACAGGGAACCCTAGCTGGACACGCTGACACGTGTCCAGGACACGATACGGACACAGTAAATCCTGATTTCTCGGTCCCCTTCAGGTATTCGTATCTGGCAACCCTGATCTCCGTTTTCGATTCCGTCAATTCCTACGCGAAGCCTGTATGACCCTCTCGGTGTCCGGACAAACTGTTCGGGGCATCGCGTCCTGTGGTGATCGCACACCGCGATCCAAAAACAGGAAAAACCAGACCCTGTTTCACCCCGGAACTGAGTACGTCCCGCCAAACGGGACGACTTGGTCGCGCGCGGTCTTCACAGATACGTGCGCCTCGTCGATACGGACGTGTGGGATTTCGCGGAAGCTGATTTGGGTGTGCGTGCACACCGGAATCAACGCGTATCCGCGGACATCGTCCCGTATCTATCTTTTCTGCAATTCGACCTAACTTTGTGTACACACGCCGGATCGAGACGAAACTTACGCCATCGGACCCGTAGCGATACGCTGGTCCTGTGGGTCAAGTTTGGTTCGATTCTGAGAACGTTGACAAAATCGCATGTCGTGGGCCCCACAGGCCCCGCTCGACGGACGATTTCGTGATCGGCTCATCGGAATTCAATTCTGAAAGTTCCGTTGGGTTCGTATCAGCGTTCCTGACCTGTTGACACTAAGTTTGGTGAATTTGGAGACCTTTGACCCTGACGCGTTTTTCGGTGCAAAGCGGGCCCACCGGTGGACCCTGTTTTAGCCCGAAACTGCCGTTTCTGCCCTTGTCTCCAAATTTGACCCAAGGACAGGCGTTTCTAGCTGATTGATATTTTCTGGATCTGATGGTGATGTTTGTTTCAGCAACCGGAGTACCGCCTGCAATTCCCGCCGAAGTCAGAGCCGTAAACACAGCCGGAACCACAGGCAAGTGTACCTTGCCAAACTCTGCAGCTTGCTAATTATTTTCTGGACTTAATTATGCAATAAAGGACAATTAAAGCTTGCCAAATCTCAGTAATCCTTGACAAAGTATTTTACTTATTTTCATGTGAATTATAATATAAACATGTTTTAACTGCTTAACCTAGGAAACGAGTGACGTGCTTAGTGTCCGATCATAGTCGGGTGCCAACTCCGTACGCGGGGTTGTGTAACGTCACTTAGACATGGATAACGAGACCCGATAATTCCCGTACTTGTCCTATCAAGTACACCAAAACCCAGGACACTTGACACTTTTTCATGAGACAGAGTCTTCCTGAGACATTCAAGGTGATTCTGTATAGGATGCATGATTTATGACATAGACTTTACATTCTTAGACAATTGATTCATAACTATCAGACTTGCTGCATTAGTTATAATCGTGCGTGACATGGACATGAGGCATCATGGACATGAGACGTGGGATTACATTGGGTGGGGAGAGACACACAGACTACAGGCTGATATTATATATATAACATAGTATATATCATAGCAAAATTCATAGTTATTGCCGCTACCGGCTCCCCGACACAGAGCTTGTAGTGGCTTCAGCCTGAGATCTAGTGCTGCTCTCATATTGCATATCACATAGTTGGTTACTTAGTTTACCCTGCTGATTATCTTATTGCTGCACTGATATTCATTTGGCTTGAGTTTTTCTGTACCTTGCTATGTCCCCTGAGGACCTGGAATGGATGATGTCCCCAGGTACAACTGAAGAGAACTACCCAGAAGTGTACGGTACCGGAGCACTCCTCGGAACAGAACCAGGAACAGAGGACGATATAGTGGCCGAAGACTTCTCTTGAGCGCCGGCTGCAACTACTCAGTATTTACATTTTCCAGCATTTTAATTCCTGTCTTTTCTTAATTGTAACAGAATAATTCTCGGATTTGTTTCCCGAGATAACCTTATTTGATATTGCACATTTATTTCCATTGCATTATTTCTGGCTTCAATCTGTCTATTTCTGTGGATGAGATTAGAAATACTTGAGACTGTAACACTTTACTGCTAGACTACAGCTTAAGCATGCCCTGATGGATCCATTAAATTGGGTTGTCCATCGGTGCGCGCTGCTGGCCATTGCTCACGTGCTCAGTCCCTCGTCATTTTGGGACTGGGGCGTGACACTAGCTCAGAGAAAGACTGAGACGCTGTCATAATATATAAAATCAACATGTGGCCTGTGTGTCTCTCCCCACCCAATGTAATCACGCATATCATGACCATAACGTCTCATGTCCATGTCAAGCGGGATCATAGCTAATGCAAACAAGTCATAAGTATCTAAGAGTATAATGTCCATGTCCTGTATCCTATACAGAATCACCACGAATATCTCGGGAAAATCCTGTCTCATGAATAGTATCAAGTGTCCTGGGTCATATGGTACTTGATAAGACAAGTACGAGAATAAAGTGTCACGAATATCCATCTCTAGATGACAGTACCCAACACTGCGCACAGTGTCGGCACCCGACTGATAATCGGACGCTAAGTACGTCACACGGTCCTAGGTTGAGCATGCACAGCACTATGATAAAGCAAGAAATATATATAACAATACTGTAGAGTTTAGCAAGGTACACTTGCCTGATGTTTGAATATCAACTGTCGTCCTGGTATCTGTGGATCCGGTAGGTACTACTCCGAAAGCTGTAATAAATATCACCAACGGTCTCAGAAGATGTCAAATAGCTGAAAATGCCTGTCCTTACGTCCAATTTGGACACAGGGGCAAAAAGGTCATTTTTGGGCCAAAGTGGGGTCCACGTGTGGCCTACTTCGCACCGAAAAGCGTGCCGAGGGTAACAGTCTCTAATTGGGACAAACTATGGGTCAAAGAACTCTAAATGTCAATACGATCCCAATGGTATATCCAAATTTGGATTCCGATGAGCCGAACATAATTTGGTCCAAAAAGTCAACTGTGGGGCCCGCCAATTGGCGATCTGGTCAACCGTCTCAGAAATGCGTAAAAATTGGGTCACAGGACCAGAGTGTTACCACGAGTCCAGTGGCGCAAGTTTCGTCGCAATCTGACAAGCGTGCACAAAATACTCGCGAGTTCCACAAAAGTGGCGACACGGAATGTGTTCGCGGATACGGCCTGATTCCGGCGCGCACACGCGTCCAAATCAGTCCCCACGAATTTTCACGTGTCCCGTTATGCTGCGTGCACCATTCGGTACACTTGGCACACGGCGGGGCGGTCCCGTTTGGCGGGGCGCGCTCCGATCTCCCACTTTTAGAAAACCGGAAAAAGTGGGTGCGCGCAGTTTTGTGACGACTACAATTTTGTCCACAGCAACTAATAGCACAAAGTTATAATACAGAAATTAAACTAGGTCATGTAATCTACATGTATTAAAAAGAATCGTCGAATTCGGATCTCTGTGGTGGGAGATACGAACTCGACAATATAGGTGGTCATCGCAAGTTTCTGCGATTGCAGAATTCTGTCTGCCCGTCCACTTTGGACGCTATTTTTCACCTAGGGGCACACGTTTTCCGAGGTTGACTATAAAACAGATATAGGAGAGGGTTAAGGGAAGATCATACCTATGAAAACGTATCTGCGTTTGGTCGAGCGAGTCAACGGAAAATTACGCCGGAGCGAAGGTGCCTTGAGTGGGAAACTGCAGTCCGCGATGTCGGCGTCGACGGGATGGTTGGATGGCTTGGGGAGGCTTCTCTGGCTGCGGTGATGGCTCTAGATGGGAAGGGGAAGTCTGGAGTTTTAGGTTAGGGTTTTGGAGAGCTAATTATATATATATATATGTTATATATAATTAGGATGAGAGAGGGGAAAATATAGGTTCGGGTTTGAATGGAAGTAAAGGGTCCGGGGTTTTCATTCGGCTGAAGGGGGTCAAAGGGGCGGGCTGAATTGGCGCTGACGCTCTGTGGTGGGAAAGCAAAGTTAAGGAACAAACTTCCTACTTAGGTTTAAGTATAATAAATAGTATATTATTATTATATTACTATTAGTTAATTTATTTAATAAATACTTATTTAATTCCTTTCTTTTTCTTTCTTTCTTTGAATAAAGTATATATACATATATATTTGTATATATATATATATATATATATATATATATATATATATATATATATATATATATTCACACATGAGAAAATTTATATAATAGGGTATTGCACATCGTTAGGCTAGCAACTGCTCAAAGGGTCTCCTACATGGAATAAATTTCAAAAAATTCCTGAAGGTCCCATAAGTCATCTAAGTGCCCGAACACCTAACATAAAAATTATAAAAAATCTATTTCTCCTATTTAGCTCTAATTACTATAATTTAATTAATAATTAATAAATAAAAAGGTATTTACGATTTTCTAGGAAGGGGTTTTTACATTCTACCCAACTTATAAAAATTTCGTCCTCGAAATTAAATTAGGGTAGGGCTCTCTTTGTCAAGTCTCACTTGATTACAGTCTAAGAATTTCTCTCAAGTGAGCATTGCGGTCTCTACCCAACTTAGATTTTACCCATATATTATCTAAGACTACTCATCTAATAAATCTATGCACCAACTCATTTAATCATGTTATTGAATCCTCAAGTCTTTAACACCACACATATAACCTATGATATTCCCTTAATCCTATATAGAAGGTCATCAATAATGCGACCAGCCTGTGGGGTGTATCTAGTACTGTCTATATATCAAACTTATACCCAGCACGAGATTTCGTCTTTCCGAAATAAGGGAAGACGGAGATCAATAATAAAGAGTTCAAGGGTGAGGTAATAGATTAGAAGTATCAGGATCAAGGCGTTTGACGAATTCGAATGGGAATTGTCCAGTTGTTGTGGATTAAAATCCTATTGGTAATCTTTTGTTCGCATGCTCGTATTAGTACAGTTATGTAACTGATACGATATGCGCAGACATATCTAGAGGACAAGTATACTAGTCAACTATATCTCAATCCACGTAAAGTAGTCGTGCGAAGAGCGAACCAAAATGCACTAAGGTTGATCAGACCGTAATACACTGATTCTGAATAGACAATTGTATTAATGTACCAGTCCACTAATACATATGTCATGAACAAGCTCGATAAAGAGTAAGCTTGCAAAACTAGGCTATAGAATAGCAGCATAAGTCAAGTACAACAAATTTAAGTACGCTAGATGATGATGAAAGGAGGTACAAATTAATTCAAGTTCACAAAACAACACAAAATAAGCATAATCACAAAAGACTCTATAATCTCTACGGTTATCAATTATAAGTAAGTTCAAAATTACATAGGTTAAGTCTGAGGTCACGAACCAATATGCACGAGATAAAACAAATCTAGAAATAGAAAACTATGAAAAGTTACGCGCATTAGCTACTCCATGGGTCTGCGCGTCCTCCGAAGTCATCGCGAAAGCTTGTTCACGTTCTTGTAGTTGATTCCTCTGCTGCTGTTGAGCCTGCTGGAAGAGTGTGGCTTGTGGTATCAAAGGTGGCCTCGGCTGGTACCCTCCTGGAGGCGGTGGTATGACTCCTTCAACTTCCGTTTGCAGTGCTCCCAATGCTGGATAGGCTGGCCTTGGTACTGGTACTTCTTGTTGGTTAACCATTGGTGCTCTGTCTCGACGTTCGGGGCATTCCCTCAATGAATGCTGACTGGATCCGCAAGCTAAACATAATTTCCTTTTTCGTCTGCACTCGTCCTCAATATGGCCTCGTTTGCGACAATATTGACAGATAGGTAGAGACTGTGGAGATGCTTCTGATGGCTGATGCATGTGAGGTCTCTTTGTAGCTTCTTCCTGTGGTGCTCCGGCGGGTGCTGATGTGGATGATCGCTTCAGACTGGTCTCTCTCCTGATGACACGCTCCATGCGTCTGGCTGCAGCAAGGACGTCTGAGTAAGAAGTAGGTGCGACGGATCCGATCAATTTCTGTAGCTCAATGTTTAGTCCGTCGAAGAACTTCTCGGCCTTCTCTTCTTCTGTCGGGATCAGGGTTGGGGCAAAGCGACTTAGACGAATAAATTCTGCGTTGTATTCTTCCACTGTCAGATTGTCTTGAGTAAGGCTATTGAACTTGTCGCGAAGTTCTGATCGAGCGATGGCTGGTATGTACATCTCCTGAAAAAGTCTAGAGAACTCTTCCCAAGTGACTCGGTCTGGTCCGAGCCGTGTCTCCTCAGATAGCCACCAGTGATGGGCATTGTCCGTCAACTGCATTCTGACGGCAGTCATCCAACGTTCCTTTGGAAGCTCAGCTGCTTCTAATTGATGTTGTGTGTTGGTGAGCCACTCATGAACTTCTGTGGGCTCTTCCTTTCCTGAGAAGGTACGGGGCTTCAGCTGGCGAAAATCGGAAATAGAGCCCGTCGTTGGCCGTCGTGCTGGTAAATCTGCCTGCTCTAGTGCGATTGCTAGGCTGCGACTCAAAGCCTCTTGTTGAGCTTGCATTATTGCATAGATCATTTGGAATATCTGTTGTCCGTCTATGGCCTGCCCTTGTGGAAGGGTAGGCATCGGTGGAGCAAACTGCGTCGATGGTGGAACGTCGTCTTGCTGGATTCTCGTGGCAGGCCAACTTGCTTGACCGTATTGTTGAGCTGTTTGACCTTCTTCTACTGGTGTTACTTCCTCTTCATTGGTTACCAAAGCATCTCGTGGTGATATTGCAGGTGTCTCGTCGTTTGCTTGTGAATCCATAACTCTGCAACCAAAATAAACGATAAGAGGCGCACAGAAATCAAGGCAGGATGTAAGTCAAGAATTAAATTCGAATCTGATATAGATATCAAGAACGTTTCAAGCAAGTGGATGAGATTCCTAAAAACTTATCCTATTCTTATTGCAGGCTTGCTCGGTCCCTAAGTTGAAACCGAACAATTTAGTCGTTGACCTGCATGGGCCACCACAAAAACCATGTCACGCCCCAGTCCCAAAATGCCGAGGGACCAGACGCGTGATAATGGCCAGCAGTACGCACCGATGGACAACCCAATTTAATGGATCCATCAGGACATACTTAAGCTGTAATATAACAATAAGCAGGTCCAATAATACATGTCTCAGTCTATACTAATCTCATCCACAACAGATAATCACAGATCAAATGCCAGAATAATGCAAGTAATTATAATCTAGCATATCTCAATAAAGAGTCTCGGAGAACAATCCGAGAACAAGTCTAATACAATAATGCAATAGACTGGAAGTAAAGTAAATAGGAACAGAAGTAAATGAGTATCTCAAACCAATACCCAGGAGAAGTCCTCTGGTACGATCCCGCCCTCTGGTCCTGGCACTACTCCAATGTAGGCACCTGCTTCTGCTAATGCTCCTGTACTGTATAACTCTGGGTAGATCTCGTCTACAATATCTGGGGACATAATCCGGATCCAGGTCCTCAGGGGACATAGCAAGGTACAAGAAAGCTCATGCCAAAATAAATGCAGTACAGCAGATAATGAAATAGATAAAGCAATAGGGTAAATATGTAACCATCTAAGTGATATGCAATATGAGAGCAGCACTAGAACTCAGGCTGAAGCCACTACAAGCTCTGTGTCGGGGAGCCGGTAGCAGTGATATCATGTGGTCGTCTAGCTCAGCGTGAGACTGAGACGCCAGCAGTCGTCTAGCTCAGAGAAAGACTGAGACGCTGTCATAATATATAAAATCAACCTGTGGCCTGTGTGTCTCTTCCCACCCAATGTAATCACGCATATCATGACCATAACGTCTCATGTCCATGTCAAGCGGGATCATAGCTAATGCAAACAAGTCATAAGTATCTAAGAGTATAATGTCCATGTCCTGTATCCTATACAGAATCACCACGAATATCTCGGGAAAATCCTGTCTCATGAATAGTGTCAAGTGTCCTGGGTCATATGGTACTTGATAAGACAAGTACGAGAATAAAGTGTCACGAATGTCCATCTCTAGATGACAGTACCCAACACTGCGCACAGTGTCGGCACCCGACTGATAATCGGACGCTAAGTACGTCACACGGTCCTAGGTTGAGCATGCACAGCACTATGATAAAGCAAGAAATATATATAACAATACTGTAGAGTTTGGCAAGGTACACTTGCCTGATGTTTGAATATCAACTGTCGTCCTGGTATCTGTGGATCCGGTAGGTACTACTCCGAAAGCTGTAATAAATATCACCAATGGTCTCAGAAGATGTCAAATAGCTGAAAATGCCTGTCCTTACGTCCAATTTGGACACAGGGGCAAAAAGGTCATTTTTGGGCCAAAGTGGGGTCCACGTGTGGCCCACTTCGCACCGAAAAGCGTGCCGAGGGTAACAGTCTCTAATTGGGACAAACTATGGGTCAAACAACTCTAAATGTCAATACGATCCCAACGGTATGTCCAAATTTGGATTCCGATGAGCCGAACATAATTTGGTCCAAAAAGTCAACTGTGGGGGCCCGCCAATTGGCGATCTGGTCAACCATCTCAGAAATGCGTAAAAATTAGGTCACAGGACCAGAGTGTTACCACGAGTCCAGTGGCGCAAGTTTCGTCGCAATCTGACAAGCGTGCACAAAATACTCGCGAGTTCCACAAAAGTGGCGACACGGAATGTGTTCGCGGATACGGCCTGATTCCGGCGCGCACACGCGTCCAAATCAGTCCCCACGAATTTTCACGTGTCCCGTTATGCTGCGTGCACCATTCGGTACACTTGGCACACGGCGGGGCGGTCCCGTTTGGCGGGGCGCGCTCCGATCTCCCACTTTTAGAAAACCGGAAAAAGTGGGTGCGCGCAGTTTTGTGACGACTACAATTTTGTCCACAGCAACTAATAGCACAAAGTTATAATACAGAAATTAAACTAGGTCATGTAATCTACAGGTATCAAAAAGAATCGTCGAATTCGGATCTCTGTGGTGGGAGATACGAACTCGACAATATAGGTGGTCATCGCAAGTTTCTGCGATTGCAGAATTCTGTCTGCCCGTCCACTTTGGACACTATTTTTCACCTAGGGGCACACGTTTTCCGAGGTTGACTATAAAACAGATATAGGAGAGGGTTAAAGGAAGATCATACCTATGAAAACGGATCTGCGTTTGGTCGAGCGAGTCAACGGAAAATTATGCCGGAGCGAAGGTGCCTTGAGTGGGAAACTGCAGTCCGCGATGTCGGCGTCGACGGGATGGTTGGATGGCTTGGGGAGGCTTCTCTGGCTGCGGTGACGGCTCTAGATGGGAAGGGGAAGTCTGGAGTTTTAGGTTAGGGTTTTGGAGAGCTAATTATATATATATATATGTTATATATAATTAGGATGAGAGAGGGAAAAATATAGGTTCGGGTTTGAATGGAAGTAAAGGGTCCGGGGTTTTCATTCGGCTGAAGGGGGTCAAAGGGGCGGGCTGAATTGGCGCTGACGCTCTGTGGTGGGAAAGCAAAGTTAAGGAACAAACTTCCTACTTAGGTTTAAGTATAATAAATAGTATATTATTATTATATTACTATTAGTTAATTTATTTAATAAATACTTATTTAATTCTTTTCTTTTTCTTTCTTTCTTTGAATAAAGTATATATACATATATATTTGTATATATATATATATATATATATATATATATATATATTCACACATGAGAAAATTTATATAATAGGGTATTGCACATCGTTAGGCTAGCAACTGCTCAAAGGGTCTCCTACATGGAATAAATTTCGAAAAATTCCTGAAGGTCCCATAAGTCATCTAAGTGCCCGAACACCTAACATAAAAATTATAAAAAATCTATTTCTCCTATTTAGCTCTAATTACTATAATTTAATTAATAATTAATAAATAAAAAGGTATTTACGATTTTCTAGGAAGGGGGTTTTACAAGTGCAGTCTGTTCTTTCTGGGATTCCACCAATCCCTTGAACACTCCAAGTAGCTGTGCCCCATCCAGAGTAACTGCCGGAACAGATGGAGGCGGCGGGAGTGCAAGAGTCTCGGGCACA
The DNA here is from genome assembly GCA_036927795.1 of Iris macrosiphon. Lineage (NCBI taxonomy): Eukaryota > Viridiplantae > Streptophyta > Magnoliopsida > Asparagales > Iridaceae > Iris > Iris macrosiphon. The sequence continues at coordinate 8,377,743 of JAYESA010000018.1, forward strand.
TTCTGCTCAGCTGGTTCTGATGTGCCTCCTACTGTGTTCCTTGTCTGGACCATTCTGAAAGATTAAGGGATAGGAAGATCAGAATAGAATACTTGGAAATCAAAGGCGATAGAAAAAAAATTGAGCAGCAAAGATATCAAGAATTGAAATAAGGACCCTATACTGTGAATGAGCTTTTCCTAGATTCCTCAATCTTATTCCATACCCTGTCCTAGGGTATTACCCTATTTTAGGATAGGACCTGCATGGGCCACCATAAAAATGTGTCACGACCCGCACCCGGAAATTCGGGCACGAGTGCGTGGGTACGTCCAGCCTACGCCGCAGAGTCGGCGGTAGTACGCTGTCTAGGTCAATTCCAGGTTTACTAAACTAGCTCATTCACAAATAACATAGGCAAGATAATAATGAGAATTGAAACTTAAGATTGCAACTGAAATAAATGTGACAACAGATTCAAATATTTAATACAGAATTCAGAATTGAAATCGGGGACAAACCCGATTAATAAGATAAGAATATAAATGAAAGATAGCTACTACTAGCTACTCTGCAGCAGGGGTCTCCTGGGTGGGTTCTGGCTCCTCATAGGTATCATCAGTCCCCTCATAGGGACCATAATAAGTAGGGGCAAGATCCTCATCATCGCCTAAATCAACAGATCCAGTCAGGAAAGGAGCAAAGTACACAGTGCACAACAAGGTTAAACTAAATATTTATGACAATTAAATATTGAATATCAGGTTGAGAAACTGCATAACAGAACATCATTATCTCAAAGTTAAAGCTGTAAACAGGGATATGAGAAAGCAAAAATAAATGAGACAGGAAATGAAACTACAACAGTCAGCAAGATATATGTAACAAGACCAGAAACTATCTGTGTGAACTTGTGTTTATTTTTAGAATACATAGTTGGCATGTAAGGGTTTATAAGGCTAATCCGGCCGTCATAAACGGCTATTAAACAGGGGAAATCGAGATCCGGCTGAGGTACAGTCGTGTACCAACAGCTATTAAACATGACAAGGGGAAGGGTAAACTACATGCCTTCTAGGTATTCTCCCACCCGACATAAAAACAAGACAGGAACTCCAATATTCAAGACATAAAATCCAGCATTTCTAACACTAGATGTAATCATCAAGGGTACATGTAAGGCAGGGAATTAATTATCACAATATATAAAGATTAACTTGAAGTGCAGGTACTTGCCTGTTGTTTGGATCTGATTAATATTGGCTCTCGGGGGAAAATTCCAGAGGTGAGTCCAAAAGCTGAAATAGACATTACCATCACGCTCAGAAGATGTCAAATAGCTAGAAACGCCTGTCCTTGGGTCCAATTTGGAGACAAGGGCAAAAACGACAGTTTCGGGCCCAAACGGGGTCCGCCGGTGGGCCCGCTTTGCACCGAAAAACGTGTCCGGGTCAAAGGTCTCCAAATTCACCAAACTTAGTGTCAACAGGTCAGGAACGCTGATACAAACCCAACGGAACTTCCAGATTTGGATTCCGATGAGCCGAACACAAAATCGCCCGTCGAGCGGGGTCTGTGGGGCCCACGACACGCGATTTCGTCAATGTTCTCAGAATCGAACCAAACTTGACCCACAGGACCAGCGTATCGCTACGAGTCCGATGGCGCAAGTTTTATCTCGATCTGACGAGTGTACAAGAAGTTAGGGCGAATTGCCGAAAAGTCGGATACTGGACGATGTCCGCGGATACGCGTTGATTCCGGTGTGCACGCACACCCGAATCAGCTTCCACAAAATCTCACACGTCCATATCGATGACGCGCACGTATCTGTGAAGACCGTACGCGACCAAGTCGTCCCGTTTGGCGGAACGCACTCAGTTTCGGGATAAAATATGGTCTGGTTTTTCCTGTTTTTGGATCGCGGTGTGCGATCACCACAGGACGCGATACCCCGAACAGTTTATCCGGACACCGAGAGGGTCATACAGGCTTCACAACGCAATTTATAGAATTAAAAACGGAGCTACGAACAAAAAGTTACACGCACCTGAAGAGGACCCGAAAATCAGGGTCGAGTTGTGTCCGACTCGTATCGGACACGGGAACCGAACTAGGGTTAGGGTTAGGGCTTGGACACTGCTGGCCGGCGGCGAGGACGGCGGAGATGCACCGAAGAGAGGCTGGGACGGCTCGTCGGGGGCTGGGGAGCTGGCCAGTGGTCGGCGGCTCGAGGCGGCGGCGGCCGGAGCTGCTGGCGGCGAGGGGCGTGGAGGAGAGGGCAGCTGCTGCTGCCGGAGGTCGAGGGGGTGGCGCCGGAGGGGGGCAGTGCTGGCGGTGGCTGGGCAACGGTCGGCACGGCGATGGAGTTCGACGGAGAGGGCTAGGGTTAGGGTTTACAGAGGGGCTGGAGGAGGAAGACGAAGAGGGGGAGAGGGGTTTATAAAGGGGGAGGCGGCGGTTGCAGGGCCGGGAAGGGCGGAGCGGAGGGGCGACGTGGGGCTGGGCGCGGAACGCGCGGCGCTGCGCGCGGCGGCAGGCGCTGCGCGCGGCGGCCGGCGCTGGACGCGGGGGGGAACGTGGGGCTGGGTCGTGGGTTGGCGGGTCGGGCTGACGGCGGGTCGGGTTCGGTTGAACCCGACCCGATAGGGTTGGGTCTGGGCTGAGGGAGCGGGCTGGGCCGCGGCCCAATGGGCCAGGGCGGGCTGGGCTGAGAGAAGAAGAAAAAGAAAAAGAAAATAAAATAAATAAATAATAAATAAATAAATAGATAATTAATTAATTAATTTAATTAAAATAGTTTTTAGGCATTTAAAAATAGGTCTGAGGCCCAGAAAAATCCAGAAAAATTACCCTAAGCCCAATTTTTTATTTTACACCCAAAAATGTTATTTTCATGATATTTTAATATTATTTATTAACAATTAAAAATCATTTATTAATTAAAAACCTTGATTTTAATTTCATAAAATTCCCAGAAAATTCCAGAAAATTGGAAAAAATTCAAGATTTAATAATTTGAAAATTTAGGGGGTTTACATAATGGAAATGGGAACATATTACCATGGACTTTTTATCGGGACTCCCGATGACTCAAAAAAGGAATAATGCCATTTGGGTAATCATTGATAGGTTGACAAAATCTGCTAGATTTCTGCCATTTTGAGTTGGTCAGTCAACCGAACTTTTAGCAAATATGTACATAAAAAATATTGTTAGCCAATACAGGGTGCCAGTGAGTATCGTATCAGACATGGATACTCGATTTACTTCCAGATTTTGGAAAAGTTTACAAGAAAGTCTGGTTACTCGTCTAAAATTTAGTTCAGCATACCACCCACAAACTGATGGTCAATCTAAATGGGCAATTCAAACTTTAGAAGATATATTGAGAGCGTGTATTCTGGATTTTGGAGGATCCTGAGATGACCATTTGCATTTGATTGAATTTTCATATAATAACAATTATCAGGCCAGCATTAAAATGGCACCATTTGAAGCCTTATATGGATGAAAATATCGATCCCCAATATGCTGAAGTGACGTAGGAAAATGTCAACTTTTAGGACCAGAACTTGTTACTCAAACTGTGTACAAAGTTAAAGCAATTCGAAGTCACCTTCAGTCAACACAAGATAGACACAAACTGTGGGCAGATAAACATCGAAAGCATTTGAAATTTCAAGCAGGTGATCATGTGTTCCTAAAGATTTTGCCTACACGGAAAACTATTAGATTTGGAACACGAGGGAAATTAAGTCCACGGTACATAGGTCATTTTGATGTACAGGAACGAATTAGAGACGTATTATATCGGTTGGCTTTACCACCATCTTTTGAAGGAGTTCATGATGTCTTTCACATTTTCTAACTCCGCAAATATGTACCAAACACAAGTCATATATTAGATCATTCAAAAATAACAGTGGGTCTAATATTGCGCATAGAACAAAAGCCAGTAGAACTTCTGGATCGAAGACAGAAGATTCTCAAGAACAAGACTATTTCTCTAGTCCGAGTATCATGGAATAAAGACTCACCCGGAGAATCTACCTAGGAAAGAGAGGATGACATGCGAAGACAGTATCCGTATCTATTCAAGGACTAAGGTTAGTTCTAGTTTATATTTTATTTCTTTCTCTTGTCTTTTTTAAATTTTGAGGACAAAATTTAAATAAGAAGGGTAGAGTGTCATAACCTATATTTTTATATATAATCATATGAATAATTATTATTAGATAAAAAAATATGTTTATTTTTATTATTATTTTGTAATTTAGCCCTCATTGCCAAATACCTAACTTTAGTGTTTGTAATGAAGACCCTTGAGGAATTTTTTGTAATTACAAAGTTTCTCCATTCACCTAACTCCTTAAGTCTCACTTGGTTGAATGAAGAAGGGGTCACTCACCCATAAAATACCATCATTTGGTGTTTGGTTTATGGAAAGGGGAGAATGGCTGATGTATAGGAGAAGGGGGAGGGTTTCGGTTCCCCCTTCACTCATCTCTTATTCTCCTCTCATCTCCCTTTTTACCCATCTCTCTCCCTCCTCTCTCACTCTTTATCTGTTGCGGATATTTGCTACGGCTATTTGCTGCTGCTGCGGTGATTCGCCAGCCGCCTCTGGCCTCTGGCCAACCTGCTTCAGTCGACCACCTCCACCACTACCATTTTTCTTAGGTATAATTCCCCAATCTTTTGAGTCTAGATTAGATCCTTCCAAATAATAATTTATTTTGATTATATGTTGTTATTTTGAGTCTTAGGCTATCAATTAGGAAGAAAGTAAGGAAGTCAAGGATCTCTTTCAATCAAGAACCAAAACTAGGAAGGCCCTTTTCCTCTACATCCATCTTGCTCTATCACAAATTCCTCTTTGACTATATTTTATCATAAATTGGTAATACCAATATTTCATTAAGGGTAGAATATAAATCCAAAATCTGAAATTAATTTTGTGTGTTCATATATGTTTCATTTGAATATGTTGGACGTATACATAAGGATGTAGGATAATCCATTCAAGTGTTGAATATTTTTTATTTATTCCATTACAAGTGTTCAAATCCTGAAATTTACATATGCACACAAGTATGTTACTTTGTAGCACATATTATAAAACTTGGCCACACCGACGCTAGGAGATTTGTGATAATATGTTAAGGCTTAGTATCAAGTTTGGTGAATTATGAACGTATTTATATAAGTGGTCTCTAGGTAGTAAAATTTTATAAAGTAGTGGAATTTGGAAGCCTACATGTAAACACCCGGATTTTTTCAGAAATTATAAATATAAATTTTTGAGAATTTTCTGTGATTTTTTAATTAAAATAAATGTTCTTCAGAAATTAAATAATTTTGTGATTTTATTATATAATAAAATATTTTAAAAATTATATTTTTGAGTGTAAAATAAAGAATTAGTCATAGTGTAATTTTTCTGAAATTTATTGAACCCAAAAACTATTTTTAAAACACCTAAAAACAATATTTTTAAATAAACCAGACTGAAGCGGTTTAAACCCTTCCTAAACCGAACCGAACCGAACCGAACCAAGCATAAAATAAACCAAACCAACCCTAGCGGGTCGGACTCGGATCCGAACCCACTAAACCCGACCCGACCCGAACTCGAACCCACTACCCCTGCCACAGTAACTGTAACATGTCGATCCGCCTCCCCCGTCGCCCGTTCACCTGTCGCCGCCACCCCTTCGCCTCCTCACCCGCCGAGACCCCTCACCTCCCGCAACCGTCGACCTCTCCCCTCCCCGTACCGGTCCCCGTCGTGCCCCTATATAAACCCCCACTGACGGTCACCACTGCTATCATCTTCCACCGATCCGGCCACTTCACCACCACCTTTGACATCTCTCCATCACCCGATCCCAGCCACCCCGATACCCCCAACATCCAACGCCATCCACCGTCATCCGCCGAGCTCCCCTGCCCCCGTTGTCTTCTCTACCCGCCGTCGAGCACAGCAGCTCCGCCGTGACCCGCCGAGCAGCACACTCTCCGCCATCCTCCGGTGCTACCCCGCAGGCCAACGAGCTCCTCCGGTGATCTCCGGCGAAGACCAAGCAGCCTCCGACCCCAGTAGTCACAGTTCCGCCGCCGACGTGTGCCGCACCACCACGCATACGCATTAAACAGTTGATTTTGACTCCTCATTCCGGTGAGCATTTCTCTCTCCTTGTCGCGTCATTTTTCGAACGGTCTGTTGCAACACGTTCGTTGTGTAACCCTCTCGAACCCCGTGCCATTAGACTGGGGTATCGTGTCCTGTGTCGATCGCAAATTGTGACGCAAAAATAGAAAAATATTTCCAATTTTAGACTTTCAGAATCTGTTCCGAACTCACAAGTTCACAACCGTTTTACGTGCAACCTGTTAACTATTTCTAATTTCTGTTTGAACAGTTATTTAGACTATATAACCAAGTTTAAAATCCTATAATTAGTTTAATTTATTTTACTGTAGATTATGTTTTATTTGTGGGTAAAATTGACCCAAAATTTGGTTATTTAAAACCCGAATTTTCCCGAAACTGGGTGCGTCCTGCTAAACGAGGTGACTTAGTTGTGTGCGGATTTCATTGAAAGGTGCACACCGTCAATACGGATGTGTAGAATTTTGTGAAAGTTAATTTAGATGTGCGTGCACACCAGAATCAACGCGTATCCATCAAAATCGCCCCTTATCGGTCATGTTCTGAAACTCATTGTAACTTCGTGTGTGCTTATCGTTTCACAACAAAACTTGTGCCATCGGATTTGTAGCATTATGCTGGTCTTGTGACCCAAGTTTGGTTCAATTTTGAGAACGTTGATGAAATCCCGTATCGTGGGCCCCATGACTCCACTTGATGGACGATTTTGTGATCGGCTCATCGGAATCCAGTTCTGGATATTCTGTTGGATTTATATCATTGTGCTGGCCTTATAGACTAAGTTTGACAAATTTGGAGAACTTTGTCTCTGACATATTTTTCGGTGCGAAGTAGGCCACATGTGGACCCCGCTTTGACTAAAAACTGTCAAGTTTGCCCCTGTGTCCAAATTGGACTTATGGATAGGCAATCCTAACTATTTTATATCTTCTGAGCATGATGGTAACGTTTATTTTAGCTACCGGAGGAGTACTTAAAGATCACACTGTTACCGAAGCAATTGGAGGAATTCAAACTCCAGGCAAGTGTACCTTGCCAATCTTGCAGTACTTGCTTTATATTATTCCTTTGATTTATTTATATGATGTATTTGTTCAACCTAGGACCGTGTGACGTTGCTTAGCGTCCGAATAAGATTCGGGTGTCGACGTCGTACGCGGAGTCGTGTAACATCACTAGAGAGTTAATATTTCGACCCTATACATTTGCGTGCTTGTATTATCAAGTACGTCATACCATAGGACACCTGACACTATTCATGAGACCGAATCTTTTTTGATATATTCATGGTGATTCTGTATAGATCTACAGGATTCATGACAAGATATTACATATGCATAGCTATCATTATGACTCGCTGCATTAGCTAGAGGTCTTGATCTTGCATGTTATGGATATGAGACGTGAGATTACATTGGGTGGGGAAACTCTTACCATACTAAAGGCTGATTATGTTATATATATATATTACATTACTAGAGGTGCCTTAGACTCTGACAAGAGCTTTGGCACATTTACTGGCCCTTCGAGAATAAATGTTGCTATGGGTTTCCCCGACACAGAGCCTATAGTAGTTTCAGCCTGAGTATGATTAATGCTCTCATTTGTATATTACGTAGCTGGTTACATAGTTTGCCCTATTGATACATTTTATATACTGCATTTATTGGCTTGAGTTATTCTTGTATCTTGCCATGTCCCCTGAGGACCTGAAATCTAGATTATGTCCCCAGGTTTAGCAGAGGAGATCTACCCCGAGGTATACGGGATAGGAGCAGACATTGGAGCAGTACCAATACCAGAGGACGAGGTGATGCCAGAAGATTTTTTCTGAGTATTTGCTTTATATACTCAGTCATTTCTATTCTTGATACTCTATTTCATGTCTCGTGGATTAATGTATTAAACTCATTATCGGGTTGTTCTCCGAGATATTTATTGAGACTTGTTGATTTATATTTTATCTTTATTATTCTGATATTTGAACTGTGATTATCTTCTGTGGATGAGATTAGAAATAGACTGTGACTTGTATCGTAGACCTTTATTATTGTTTTACAGCTAAGTACACTCTAATGGGCCCATTAAATTAGGTTTGCCCATTGGTGTGTGCTGCTGGCCATTGCCACGTGTCTAGTCCCTCGGTATTTTGGGACTGGGACGTGATACTACATACACATAAAATTCATATTTTGAATTAAAATACACTTGTAATTTTAAATGTTTGTACGTAAAGCTCTTATAAAATTTTTGTATGTTTAAGGTTGTGTAAAATAGTTGTGATCTTTAGTGCCATATTATCTTGTTATTACTTGACACCAAAGTATATGAAAGAGAAGTATCTAAATAAGCTTTAGGAGTCCTACTTAGACAAAACAAGATTTTTATAGTTCGTAAGACAAACTACTGGGTAAAGTAACTAATTATAGTGAGCATACATGCTTCCCACACTAGCAAATGGGGTTGAATTAATGATCTTTCAAGGAATTAAGAATATTTGAGGAGGAAAATATAAGTAGGATTACATGGGATTTATATACGTTGTATAATAGATACTATATAAATAATTTTGAGACAGCCTTGATTTCACATTGAAACTAATAAGTGGATTCCATACATTGGTTACCTAGAAGTTGTGTATATATATGAGCTTGATTTTTATTTCATATTATGAACTTGTTTGTGTTTCTAACCATTTTATGAATTGCTAATTTATTTGCTATGGTAAAAAAAAATTCGGTAAGAAAGTTTCTTACTTGTTTTTCTTTAGTTATTATATATACACCTGCATGTATTACCGGTGTTGAGAATTGCTCCATCGAAGGGGTCGGCGAACCCAAAAATTCTACGGAGGGTTGATCCGAGTCTCTTTTATTAAATTGTAAAATTTTCGGAGTCCAAAATATAAAGGAGACTCTGCTAAAATTTTGAATAATTTTTAGAGATAGTCGTTTCGAAAAAAATTGAATATTCGATTATTCTCTAGTATAATTTTAGTTTAGGTTCAAACCATAAAATCTTTGGATTACGAATTTATTTAATTTTAGGACGCGTAGGACGCTTTGCACGTGCACAAAAGAGCAACAAAGATAGCTTTTAATTATATTCCAATGTAAGAGTATAATTTCCAGATTTTCGGGAATTTTTCTACCAGAAGGAATAGTTCCGTTAGATGTGATACCGAGTATACAAAACGGAATTCTATACTTTTATTTGATATTAAAATGTTACCGCAAAAGACATAATGATTTAGATGTTCTCGCAAAAGGTGTAGTCTCTGACACACAAGCTGAGGTACAAAATCAAGAATAATATTTTTTTTTACTTAATTGGGTTAATAGATAAGGATGATTGTAATTTTTATAGAATTATATTGGGTGGGAGAGAATATTTGGATCACCCCGTTGAACTCTTAGCAATATTTATTATTTAAAACTGATCAGTAATTTCAGGCATACGTATGGCCACACGATGACCGCAGTGAGGCTTACTCACTTATTTTTTATTGGATCCGAATTTCGAAAGAGATCGAATTCGGCAATTGTATACGTCCAATGTTTGACCTATGTTCCAAATTCTTGGAAAAGTTCAAGATATTCGACAATTGATTTTATTATCATATGATCCAAATTTTCTAAAATAAAGAAACATTCGACAATTATTTATAACATGTGCTTATCTATCACGCCCCAATCGCAAAATACCGAGGGACTAGCCACGTGGCAATGGCCAGCAGCACAACTCCAATGGGCAAACCCAATTTAATGGTCCCGCTAGAGTGTACTTAAGCTGTATACAATGGTCTACGATACATGTCACAGTCTAATTCTAATCTCATCCACAGAAAGTAAACACAATTTAAAATGTCAGACTAATCAAAAATATAATCCATCAACAAGTCTCAATAAAAAGTGTCTCGGAGAACAACCCGATAATAAGTTTAATACAGTGATCCAAGAGTCAGGATAGAGTAACTAGAAACAGAAATAACTGAGTATATAACAAAATACTCAGGAGAAATCCTCTGGCACAACCTCGTCCTCTGGTGCCAGTACTGCTCCAGCGTCAGCTCCTGTCCCGTATACCTCGGGGTAAATCTTCTCTGCTATACCTGGGAACATAATCCGGATCTAGGTCCTCAGGGGACATAACAAGGTACAAGAATAACTCAAGCCAAATAAAATGCAATATATAAAAATATATCAACATGGCAAGCTATGTAACCAGCTATGTGAAATACAAATGAGAGCATTAATCATACTCAGGCTGAAACTACTATAGGCTCTGTGTCGGGAAAATCCATAGCAGCATGTAATATCTCGAAGGGCCAGTAATTATGCCAAAGACACAGTCTGAGTCACTACCAGTAATGTAATATATATATATATATATATATATATATATATATATATATATATATATATATATATATATATATATATATATATATATATATATATATAAATATAATCAGCCTGTAGTACGGTGAAACTATTCCCACCCCATGTAACCTTACGTCTCATGTCCATAACACGCAAGATCATGACCTCTAACTAGTACAACAAGTCATAATGATATCTCTATATATGCAAGTCTTATATCACGAATCCTGTGAACCTATACAGAATCACCATAAATAACTCAAAAAAGATTATGCCACATGAATAGTGTCAAGTGTCCTATGGTATAACGTAGTTGATAAAACAAGCACTAAAAATATAGGATCGTAGAATCAACTCTCTAAATGATGTTACACAACTCTGCGTACGGCATCGACACCCGAATCTTGTTTGGACGCTAAGCAACGTCTCACGGTCTTAGGTTGAGCAGGTACATCACAGAAATAAATTAAGCAAATAATATTAAAGAACTACTGCAAGTTTGACAAGGTATATTTGCCTGTGTTTTGAACTCCTTCAGTTGCTCCGATGTAAGTGAAATCTCCAAGTACGCCTCCGGATGCTGAAATAAACATTACCATCGCTCTCAGAATATTTGAAGTAGCTAGGATTGACTACCCATAAGTCCAATTTGGACACAGGGACAAAATTGACAGTTTCTGGTCAAAGCGGGGTCCACATGTGGCCCACTTCGCACCAAAAAATGTGCCAGAGACAAAATTCTCTAAATTTGTCAAACTTAATGTCTACGAGTCTAGAAGGATGATATGAATCCAACGAAATATCCAGAACTAGATTCCAATGAGCGGGCCACGAAATCGCCCGTCAAGTGGAGCCGTGGGGCCCACGAAAATAGTGTTTCATCAACGTTCTCAGAATCGAACCAAACTTGAGTCACATGACCAGTATAACACTATGAATCCGATGGCATAAGTTTCGTTGCGAAATAACAAGCACACATAAAATTATGACGAGTGTCAGAACAGGCCGATACAGAACTTTTCGGCCGATACGCGTTGATTCCGGTGTGCACGCACATCCAAATCAACTTCTGTGAAATCCTACACATCCGCATTGACGATACGCGCCTTTTGATGTAATTCACACACGACGAAGTTGCATCGTTTAGCAGGACGCACCCAATTTTGAAAAATTTTAGGTTTTGAAAACCAAATTTTTGGTCAATTTTAACCGCGAATAAAATACAACTTTCAAATAATTAAATTAAACTAATTAATGGGTTTAAAACTTGTTTATATTGTCTAATTTACTGTTCAAGTAGAAATTAAAAATATTAAATAGATTAGAAGTAAAATGGCCATGAACTTAGGGGTTCGGGACAGTTTCTTGAACCATAACTTGGGTTATTTTTTCCTGTTTTGCGTCGCAGTTTACGACCGACACAGGACACGATACCCCGAACTAATTATACCGGGTTCGAGAGAGTCATACTGCGAACGCAACGCAATTGGCCATTCGAGAATTGATACATCGTGGAAGAAGAAAAACTTACCAGAATATGAGGGGTCAAATCCGTCTTTACTGCACGTGGATGGTGGCGGGACGGCGGTGCACGGTCGTCGGTGGCGACTGTCAGTCACCCGTGCAGCCAGAGTCGTCGTCGGGGGTGTGGCCGGAGTCGTCGAGGTCGTCGGAGTGACCGGAGTCGGCGGGGTCGTCGTCGTCGCGGTGACCAGAGTCTAATAATGGTGGTGGTCTGATGATGGTGGTGGGGGTTTATATAGGCTATGTGCGACGGCGGTTGGGGAGGCGAACGGAGGGGTCGCCGGCCATCGGAGTCGCGGTGGCGGTACTGTAAAGGTCGGGGAAGAGAAGAGTTTCTTCGGTTACTGTAGCTTAGGGTAGCGGGTCGGGTATGGGTCAGGTACGGGTCGGGTTAGGATCCGATTCATTTGGTTTAGCTCGGTTTGGTTTGGTTCAGTTTAAGTTTGGTCTGGTTCGGTTCAAGTTTGGTTCGGTTTGGTTTATTTAAAAATAATATTTTTAGCTATTTAAAAAATAGTTTTTGTGTCCAATAAATTCTAAAAAATTATACAACATCTTATTATTAATTATACACTCAAAAATATAATTTTTACAATATTTTAATAATTAATTTAATTGACAAAAATATTAATCACTAAAGAACATTAATTATAACTAGTTAAAAATTACAGAAAAATCTCAAAAATTTATAATTAAAATTCTAAAAATCTGGGTGTTTACAATCTATCCACCTTAAAAGAATTGTATCCTCGCAATTAAAAAAATAAAATATAACCGGCCAGAAGAGATTGTGCGGTTGCAAGACATGTTTATTGAAGCACGACACAAAGGATAAGGAACCATGAATAAGAAAAAATTGAGAGGAAGGGTGAGAGTTTTGTTCAAGCAGAACACGTAGGCAAAAATGAAAACTTTTCCCTAGGCAATGAAAGATAAGTAACTCAAGAGTAAATGAGTCTGATTAGAGCAAGGATCAACTACAGCTTCTGAAAACTTCGGTATATTACTAATCTAGACTAACAAGTTCATGCTAACATCATACTAGGTATAGGCTAGGGAATGGAACTAACTGGCATATGCTAAAGTATTACTAGGAATATATAGCTATGATAAAACTTAAATCTTACTCATATTCGCTACTCCTCGAGTCCGTGCCTCCTCCACTGTCATCGCAAAAGCTTGTCCACGTCCTTGTGGTGGTGCCCTCTGCTATTGCTGGGTCTGTTGGAAGAGTGCTACCCGTGGTGCCAAGGGTGGCCTCGACTGCTATCCTTTCGGTGCTAGTAAAGCTTGTCGGTTTACTATTGATGCTCCTTCTCGACGCTCAGGGCAATCCCTTACTGAATGCTGACTGGATCCTTAAGCTAAACATAATCCCAATTTGAGTCTACACTCCCTCTCAATATGGCATACCTTGCCACAGTAGTGACAAGTAGGAAGGGATAGGGATTGTGATACTACTCTCTGTGGTGGTTTCATCTGGGGTCGCTTTGCAGACTTCCGCAATGCTCTGGTTGGTGCTGATATGAACGACCATTTCAGGCTGGACTCTCTCCTGGTGACGCGCTCCATGCGTCGGGCTGCAGCAAGGACGTCCGTGTAAGAAGTAGGTACAACGGAGCCGATTAATCTCTGTAGCTCAAAGCTAAGTCCGTCGAAGAACTTCTCCGCATTCTCCTCTTCTGTCGAGATCAGAGTAGGGGCGAAGTGACTCAAACGGATGAACTCCGCATTGTACTCTTCTACTATCATATTGTCTTGAGTGAGGCGATTGAACTTATCCCGAAGTTCCGATCAAGCAATAGATGGAATGTACATCTCCTAAAAGAGTCTAGATAACCCCTCCCAAGTGACTCGGTCTGGTCTGAGCCGCCTCTTCTCAGATAGCCACCAGTGATATGCATTGTCCGTCAACTGCATCCTGACGGCAGTCATCCAACGCTCCCTTGGAAGCTCAGCTGCTTCCAGTTGGTGTTGAGTGTTTGTGAGCCACTCATGAACTTCAGTGGGCTCCTCCTTGCCAGAAAAGATACGAGGCTTAAGCTGGCAAAAATCAGTGACAGATTCTGTTGATGGCCGTCTAGCTGGTGGGTTCGCTTGCTCCAATGCGATCACTATACTGTTTCTCAAGTTCTCTGTCTCGTGACGCTGAGCCTCTTGATGAACCAGTTGTTGGGCTTGTATCATTGTGTAGAATATTTGGAACATCTGTTGTCCGTCCATAGGCTATCCTGGTGGAAAAATAGGCATCGATGGAGTAAACTGTGGGGGTGGTGGAATGTCGTCTCGCCGGAACCTTGAGGCGTGCTGATCTGCTTGATTGCTTTGGTGAGTGGAGGGATCTCCACCCAATGGTGTCACTCCATCATCGTAGGTGACCACAACACCTTGTGGTGTACTTGAGGGAGTCTCATCGCTGGCTCGTGGATCCATTACTCTACAAACAAAGTAAACTATGAGAGGCGCACAAAAGAATCAAGGCAGGATGCAAGTCAAAAATTATTTTGAAGTCGATATAGAGGTCAAGAATGTGTCAATATGTGGATGAGATCCTATAACTTATCATATCCTAATCGCAGGCTTGTTCAGTTCCTTAGTTGAAACCGAAGCAACATAGTCGTAGACCTGCATGGGCCACCATAAAAATTATGTCACGCCCCAGTCCTAAAATACCGAGGGACTAGCCATGTGGTAAGGCCAACAGCACAACTCCAATGGACAAACTCAATTTAATGGACCCGTTAGAGTGTACTTAAGCTGTATACAATGGTCTACGATACATGTCACAGTCTAATTCTAATCTCATCCACAGAAAGTAAACACAATTCAAAATATCGTACTATTCAAAAATATAATCCATTAATAAGTCTCAATAAAAAGTATCTCGGGGAACAACCCGATAATAAGTTTAATACAGTGATCCAAGAGTCAGGATATAGAGTAACTAGAAACAGAAATAACTGTGTATATAACAAAATACTCAGGAGAAATCCTCTGGCACAACCTCGTCCTCTGGTGCCAGTATTGCTCCAGCGTCAGCTCCTGTCTCGTATACCTCGGGATAAATCTTCTCTGCTATACCTGGGGACATAATCCGGATCCAGGTTCTCAGGGGACATAGCAAGGTAGAAGAATAACTCAAGCCAAATAAAATGCATATATAAAAATATATTAACATGGCAAGCTATGTAACCAGCTATGTGAAATACAAATGAGAGCATTAATCATACTCAGGATGAAACTACTATAGGCTCTGTGTCGGAGAAACCCATAACATCATGTAATATCTCGAAGGGCCGATAATTGTGCCAAAGACATAGTCTGAGTCACTACCAGTAATATTATATATATATATATATATATATATATATATATATATATGTATATATATATATATAGCCTGCAGTATGGTGAAACTCTCCCCACCCAATATAACCTCACGTCTCATGTCCATAACACGCAAGATCATGACCTCTAACTAGTACAACGAGTCATAATGATATCTCTATATATGCAAGTCTAATGTCACGAATCCTGTGAACCTATACAGAATCACCATGAATAACTTAAAAAAGATTCTATCACATGAATAGTGTCAAGTGTCCTATGGTATGACGTACTTGATAAAGCAAGCACAAAAAATATAGGATCGTAGAATCAACTCTCTAAATGACGTTACACGACTCCGCGTACGACGTCGATACCCGAATCTTGTTCGAACGCTAAGAAATATCTCACGGTCCTAGCTTGAGCAGGTACATCATATAAATAAATCAAGCAAATAATATTAAAGAACTACTGCAAGTTTGGCAAGGTACACTTGCTTGTGTTCTGAACTCCTTCAGTTGCTCCGATATAAGTTGAATCTCCAGGTATGCCTCTAGATGCTGAAATAAATATTACCATCACTCTCAGAATACTTGAAATAGCTAGAATTGACTATCCATAAGTCCAATTTGGATACAGGGACAGAATTAACAGTTTCTGGTCAAAGCGGAATCTACATGTAGCCCACTTCGCACCGAAAAATATGCCAGGGACAAAGTTTTCCAAATTCGTCAAACTTAGTGTCTACGAGTCCAGAATGATGATACAAACCCAATGGAGTGTCCAGAACTGGATTGCGATGAGCCGATCACGAAATTGCCCGTCAAGTGGAGCCATAGGGCCCACGAAAATGGGTTTCATCAACGTTCTCAGAATCGAACCAAACTTGGGTCACAGGACCAGCGTAATGCTAAGAATCCAATGGCAAAAGTTTTATTACGAAATGACAAGCACACACGAAATTATGATGAGTGTCAAAATAGGCCGATACGAGACTTTTTGGCAGATACGTGTTGATTTCGGTGTGCATGCACATCCAAATTAACTTCTGCAAAATCTCATACGTCCGTATTGACGATACGCACCTTTTGATACAATTCACACACGACGAAGTCACCTCGTTTAGGAGAAAGCACCCAATTTTGAAAAAAAAAATGGGTTTTAAAAACTAAGTTTTTGGTCAACTTTAACCGCGAATAAAACATAACTTATAAATAATTAAATTAAACTAATTAATGGGTTTAAAATTTGTTTATATTGTCTAATTTACTGTTCAAGTGGAAATTAAAAATATTAAATAGATTGGAAGTAAAACGGCCATGAACTTAGGGGTTCGGGACAGTTTCTTGAACCACAACTTAGGTTATTTTTCCCTGTTTTGTGTCACAATTTGCGACCGACACAGATACGATACCCCGAACTAATTATACAGGGTTCGAGAGAGTTATACTGCAAATACAACGCAACAGGACATTCGAGAATCGATACATCATGGAAGAAGAAAAACTCACCGGAAGCTGAGGGGTTGAATCCGTCTTTACTGGACGTGGACGGTGGCGGGGCGGCGGTGCACGGTCGTCGGCGACGGGTTTCAGTCACCCGTATGACTGGTGTCATCGTCGGCGGTGGGTCATCGTCGCCGGGGGTATGGCCGGAGTCGTCGAGGTCATCGGAGTGACCGAAGTCGGCGGGGTCGTCGACGTCGCGGTGACCTGAGTCTGATGATGGTGGTGGTCTGATAATGGTGGTGGGGGTTTATATAGGTTAGGTGCGACAACGGTTAGGGAGGCGAACGGAGGGGTCGCCGGCTGTGGTGCCCCGTTCCCCCTATTCGGGGAGCGCGGCTAAGAAATACAAGTCGGTATCGTTCGATCGGGATATATTGAAACAAGAACCCCTCCTCGTTATGGATTTACTTCTTCGGAATGGATTCCAATGTTCAGTGGACTGTGTCCCGAGGATCGACTTAGCGGCAGAGTCAATATGGACATCTCCGTTGCAAGGTTTCTTGCCTAGTTTTTGTTGTCGCTTTGTTGCTTGCTTTGAGTTGGTTTTCGGATTTATTGCATTTTCTTGAACGATTTTGATGGATTTTATTATTTTTGTTCATTGAACTGCACTTCAATTCTGAGATTGGAAAGAGTGAAAGAGGTATTGATCAGCTGTTCGTGGCAATGTAGGTGAACAAGCAGTAGGCGACGTGCGAGCGGAGTCTTAAAGTACCTCTTTCCTTTCCTTCTCCAACCAACTTGTGAGTGACTTATATTCGATTCAGTTGACCCTTCTTCCAAGTCTTCACATCTAAAAATCTCGTATTCTTGCTTGCCCCGATCAAATGATACCAAGTAATAACTAAAAGATGTCAAGATAAAAAAATAGACTTGGATAACTTTATGCTTGTCAATCAACTTGTGAACAGTTATTTTATTACGTGCTAGTTCGTTTAAAATGTTCTATATGTGCTTCAATTTTAGTTAGAATGCATACTTCTTCTATAAATTATGCTGAGTATGGAACATGCCTTGCTATGCAACAAACTGATCAGGAAGACTATACAAAATGAATCATGCCATGCCACTTGTCTTGTACTCATGTTGCCTCAACTGCATCAACTGATAAACTTAGTAAACATATCGTTTGATCACAGATAACTTGTGCACAAGGTCAATGGTTCCTGCGGACGGTCGCTGGGGCACTGGCACCAATCCGATCTGGACGGAACTTCACGATAGTCTCACATACTGGACGGGATGGCGTGTAGCGCCCCACGTGCTTTTGTTGCATACCATCCTCGTTCAAGACTATAACTTATCCTCCATGGCATCTCGCCAGTAATCGCCATGTATATTTAAAGCTGTACAAGCTAACTTGTATCTTCGTGCCAGGGAAGGACATAGTAAGTATTGTGCAGGTGGTTCAGACGGGCAGGTAAAAGTCACCAAATGGTGGCAAGTTCATTTTAGTAGTTTATATATATACTGCTTACTTGTAAAATGAACTAAGGCAAGATAGAAATACCACAAATAATATGCATGCTTCACATAAATAACGTGTTGATTGGTATAGTTGGGTTAGCTCGCCTTCACCAGTATATTTTGATGTACTGACCCTCGTTGAAACAGGTTCCCCGCACCAAGGAGATTCTGTGAGGAGCTAAAGTCACTGCCCAATCCAGTCCAGCTGTCAGCGCGTCCTGATCGTGCCTTATTTGAAGCATTTTGAAGCCAGAAGCTAGCAACCTAAACTCAATGCAGCTCCGTGGGAAAGCCATCGTTCAGCCTGGAGGTCTTTACATTTTAAAGTTTTAGTAAATGATGCAATGTACAGGACAACTATGACATTTTGTGTCAGCTTTTGTAAGCCCGTGCGGCAACCTTCTGACTCGTTCAAGAGTTTGTAAAAGATGTTCATTATCAATAAAGAGAAGTTTTCCATGTTTCAACTTTGTGTTTCAATTTATCTGCATACTCTGAATATGTACTCGCTATGCAGAATACCTTAGCATTGTGCGGTGCACAATTTAGGCCCGCACGACATCACACCCGGGGGACAAGTATCGATTCCACGAAATTGGGGTGTGATATATTGGTATCAGAGCATAGCTTCAAGTTTCTTTCACCCTAGTATTGAAAAAGTTCCTTTAACGATCTATTCCCTGTATGAACTCTTGAACTCGTTAGGCCAAAATGAGATATGTTTATACAATGAGTCCATAATACATTATGATCCTGATGTAGTTACCTTCTTTTGAAGGGATGGCACAAGCGCAAGCATCATCACTAGCGCCGGGTGAGACGCAAGCCCAAGAAAGCAGTTCCGGCACAATGAAAAGTTCTCGGAGCCAGCGAGCTATGTCCCGTGTCGATCCCATTCAGCAAATAATACGGATGTTAGAGGCTAGCCAACAAAGGGACGAGGCTCGTTATGAACTAGCCGAGAAACGAGCGAAAGAGAGGCAGAGCAAGTTCTACGACAATCTAAAAGCCCGGTTTGCAGTCCAACAAAAGCAGGTAGATACCCTGTAATAGATCGTGCAGACCTTGGCCTCCAACCATTCCGCGGCAACGGTAACGACACCGGTGGAGCAGCCCGCGCCTGAAGTCGAAATGCCGCAAACTCCAAAGAAGAAGGATGTGACTGCCTTCGACTTTGTCGACTTCAAGAAGGTCTGCAACACGCCATTTAAAGGGACTGAGGACCCGATCGTGGCTTCAGATTGGTTGGCCAAACTTGAGGATCATTTCAAACTCCTAGAGGTACCCGAGCAGAAGCGTGTCGCGTGTGCCCAACTGCACCTTCGCTTGAATGCACACGATTGGTGGGACGTGCATCGAAGGTCTCTTCCAGTTGATGATGAAGAAGAGACGATCGCATGGGCTACCTTTCGTGGCATATTTAAAGAGGAGTTCTTACCCCCTCCCGTACGTCGTCAGAAAAAGAACGAGTTTGTGCAACTACGGCAAGGCAGCATGACGGTCAAGCAGTATTTTGCCGAATTCAACCGGCTCGCCAAATTTGCAAGCTCCTATTTACCTGATGCGGCGAATCATGCCAGAAGCTTTGAAGGTGGTTTGCGACCTGCCATCCATGCGCACGTGGTCGTTCCTCAATATTCTGATGCGACCTGCCATCCATGATGCGGGGAATCCTCAATCATGCCCTTGCTCTGAAACCACAGTATCCTCCAGTTACTATCGACACTATGCATACTTCCAATCACAAGTGCCATAGCAACACGGGAGAAAACAATGCTGCAAAGCGTTCAAATAACGATGGTCACCAAAGAAAAAATCCAGGACTACCATGTTCCTTCTGCAAGAAGATAGGGCACACGGCCGAAAAGTGTCGCAAGAAGCTCGGGTTATGTCTCATCTGTGGTGATACATCATGAAATTCGTGATTGTCCAAGCTACTCAGTTCATCATCCTCAACATCCAAATCCTGCCCCTGCACCCTAGGCCAATCGAGCCGCGCCTCAGCAAGAGCGTCGCCAAGCTCAAGGTCGGGTGTATACAATGACACGAGAAGAAGCTCTAGCCTCAGACACCATTGTGTCAGGTATTTTGCTTTTTAATAATTTACCTGCACGTGTGTTATTTGATTCTGGTGCAACGCATAGCTTTATATCCACGAATTTTGCCGTGAAAAATTATATAGAAATGACACCGTTGTATTTAGACCTTAGTGTTAGCACCCCGTCAGGCACAAAAATATCTGTCCGTTCAGTATGTCAAGGTGGCTACATCTGTATTGGAGAAAGGAAGCTATCGTTAGATGTTTTAGTCCTAGATGTTCGGGATTATGACATCATTTTGGGGATGGATTGGCTCAGCACTTGCTCGACAACTATCGAATGTGCAGAGAAACGAGTTATTTTTTACCTACCTGGAGAAGCCAAATTCTGCTACACGAGTAGTCCAGCAACTGATGCGTCCAGGGCCTGCATGGTAATTTCGGTAATATCTGCTCGACGGATGCTACACTCTGGCTGCGAGGGATACCTAGCGTCGGTTCGGGACACGTAGCTGGATTACGCAAACGTTGAGTCTTCTTTCGTTGTGGCAGAGTTCCCTGATGTGTTTCCGAGAGAACTACCCGGTATGCCACCTGACCGAGAGATCGAGTTCACCATTGACACATTCCCAAATACTCAGTCGATTTCCAAGGCTCCATATAGAATGGCCCTGGATGAACTGAAGGAGTTAAAGTGCCAACTGCAAGAACTGCTGGATCGTGGGTTCATCCGTCCGAGCGTGTCTCCTTGGGGCGCGCTTGTGCTCTTCGTAAAGAAGAAGGATGGAACGTTGTGACTCTGCATCGATTACCGGGAGCTGAATAAGGTCACCATCAGAAACAAGTATCCCCTGCCCAGGACATATGACCTATTCGATCAGCTGCAAGGGGCAACAGTGTTCTCGAAAATCAATCTTCGCTCGGGCTACCACCAGCTGAAGATTAAGCCTGAGGATATGTGCAAGTATGTATTCCGAACCCGCTATAGACACTACAAATTTTCTGTCATGCCGTTTGGACTGATGAACGCCCCTGCCGCTTTTATGGATTTGATGAATCGGGTGTTCTTCATTTTTATCGATGACATCTTAGTATACTCGAAGAATAGGGATGAACACGCAGGACACCTGCGGATGGTGCTTCAAACCCTTTGAAATAATAAGTTGTACGTGAAGCTTAGTAAATGCGAGTTCTGGTTGGACGACATATCCTTTCTCGGGCATATTATTTCTGCAACGGACATCTCAGTTGATCCAAAGAAGATAGAAGCCATCGTGAATTGGAGGAGGCCTGAGTCAGCTAGTGATATTCGGAGTTTCCTTGGTCTGGCGGGTTACTATAGAAGATTTATTAAAGATTTTGTGAGGATCGCCTCGCCTCTGACTCAGATCACTCAGAAGGGAGTAACGTTCGCGTAGACGGACGATTGTGAAGCTTTGTTTATGGAGTTAAAGCAGCATCTCGTCTCAGCACTAATTCTTACCCTTCTAGACGAACCCGATAATTTTAAAATATATAGTGATGTCTCAGGAAAGGGTTTAGGATGTGTCCTTATGCAACATGACAAAGTGATAGCCTTCGCGTCGAGGCAGTTGAAGCCTCATGAGAAGAATTATCCAACCCATGATCTAGAGCTTGCAGCAGTGGTGTTCGTGCTGAAGTTGTGGGCTCACTTTTTGTCTATCAAAAGCACTTGGAGTGCCGACCGCCTGGCTCAGATCTACCTCAATGAAATTGTTTGACTCCATGGCGTGCCCGTATCCATTGTTTTCGATAGAGATGGTCGATTCCTATCGCATTTCTGGGAAAGCCTGTAGTTAGCAATGGGGATAAAGTTGAAGTTTATCTCCCCCTACCATCTACAGACACACAGTCGAATAGAACGTGTTAACCAAATCCTCGAAGACATGCTACGACTCTGCGCCTTGGACTTGAAGACGAGTTGGGACATGCATCTACCGTTAGCCGAATTTGCATACAACAATAGCTATCAATCTAGCATTCAGATGGCGCCATATGAAGCATTGTATGGCGAAAGTGCAGATCCTCGATCTGTTGGGACGAAGTTGGAGAACGACAAATTCTTGGCCCGACGCTCGTAGAGAAAACCGTCCAGAAGATTCATTTGATCCGAGAATGACTAAAGGTAGCACAGAGTCGCTAGAAGAGCTACTTAAACACGCATCGACGTCCACTTGAGTTCCTTGAAGGCGATCGGGTATTTCTCAAAGTCTCGCCCATGCGAGGAGTTACTAGATTTGGAGCAAAATTGAAGTTAAGTCCAAGATTTGTCGGTCCGTTTGAGATACTAAAGCGAGTCACCTCGGTCACATATCAAATAGCCCTGCCACCATCACTGTCTGAAGTGCACGATGTCTTCCATGTTTCACAGCTTAGGAAGTACGTGTATGACCCGAGTCATGTGGTAGATCTTGATCAACTAGACCTAAAGGCAAACTTGACTTATGTTGAACAACCTGTGCAAATCTTGGATCTTAAGGAGAAGCTGCTTCGAAGTTGTTCGGTTCCTCTCGTGCGCGTACTTTGGCAAAATTATTCGGTTGAAGAATCTACTTGGGAGCTTGAATCTGAGATGAGGGAAAAGGTTCTCTTCATTATTTTCTTAGTGGGAGGTTCTATTCCTATGTTTCGTGGACGAAACTTCTGTAGTGCCCCATTCTCCCGGTGCGGAGAGCGCGGCTAAGAATCACAAGACGGTATCGTTCGATCGGGATAGATTGAATTAAGAACTCGTCCTCATTATGGATTTGTTTCTTCGGAATCGATTCCCATATTCAGTGGACCGTGCCCCAAGGATCAGAGTCAGGAGGGACCTCTCCGCTGCTATCTTTTATTGCCTCGGTTTTCGATGTCGCTTGTCGCTTTCGTGCTTTGAGTTGGTTTTGGGATTTGCTTGTTTTCCTTGAACGGTTTCGATAGTTTTCATTGTTTTCGTTCATTGAACTGCACTTCAATTTCGAGATTGAAAAAGTTAAAGAGGTATTGATCGAGCTGTTCGTAATGCAGGTGAACGAGCAGTAGGCGGCTTGCGAGCGGAGTCGTGAAGCGCCTCTTTCCTTCTCCCTTCCAACAATCTAAGTGAGTGGCTACCAACCCGATTAGCTAGCCCTGCTTGCAAGTCTTCACACCAAAACTCTTGCATTCTTGTTGCCTCGATCAAACGATACCAATTAATAATAAAAGAAACCAAGATAAAAAGAGAATAGACTTGGATAATACTGCTTGTCAATCAAACTTGTGAACGGTTACTTATTTGCATGCTTGTTCGTTTGGAATGTTCTATACATGCTTCAAGTTTATTTAGAATGCATTTTCTTCCATAAATTATGCTAAGTATGGAATACACTTGTTATGAAATAAACTGTCAGGAAGACTATGCAAAACGAATCATGTAATATTGCTTGTCTCATGTTCATATTGCCTCAACGGCATCAACGTTAACGTATCATGAACGATCGATCACGGATAACTTGTGCACAAGGTAGGTTCCTGTGGACGGTCGCTGGGGCACTGGCACCGATCCGGTCTGGGCGGAACTTCACGATAGTCTCACGTGCGAATGGGATGGCGTGTAGCACCTCACGTGCTTTCGTTTCTCACCATCCTTGTTCAAAGACTATAACTCGTCCAATATGGTATTCTAGCCAGTGATCCCAACGTATATATTTAAACCTGTTGCAAACTAACTTGTGTCTTCGTGGCAGGAAAGGCATGGTAAGTATTGTGCAGATAATTCAGACGGGCAGGTAAAATCCACCGAACGGTGACACGTTCATTTCAGTAAATTCTATATGCTGCTTACTTGTAAATAAACAAAGGCAAGATAGAAACCCACAAATATGCATACTTTATTAAAACAACGTGTTGATTGATATAGTTCGGTTAGCTCGCCTTCACTAGTATGTCTCGACATGCTGACCCTCGTTGAAACAGGTTCTCCGCAGCAAGGCGAACCGAGCGAGGAGCTGAAGTCGTCTTCCCGATCCAGTCCAGCTGTTGGCGCATCTTCACCGCGCCCATTGAAGCATTTTGGGAGTCAGAAGCTTGCAACTCTTCATACACAAATGCAGCTTCATGGCAAAGACGTCTTCCAGCCCGGAGGTCTTTATCTTTTGAAGTTTAGTAAAGGGATGTAATGTACATGACTGCTATCTCATTTGAGTCAACACTTTTGTAAGCCCGTGCGGCATATTAGCTGACTCGTTCAAGAGTTTGTAATAGATGTTCATTATCAATAAAGAGAACTTTTCCATGTTTCAAATCTGTGTTTCAATTTATCTGCGTACTCTGAATATATGCTTGCTATACAAATCATTAAAGCCTTGTGTGGGCGCTACCCCAGGCCCGCACGGCGGTCACGATTCGAGGGATGCCTCAACGATTCTACGGAATCGGATCGTGACATAGTGGTATCAGAGCACAGATTCAAGTTTCTTAGACTCTCGCAATGGAAAAGTTCTTTTAACGATCAAATTCTTGTGCGAACTCTTGAACTCGCTAGGCCAAAATGAGATACGTTCATGCAATATGTCCATAATACATTATGATTCTAATGTAATTTACCTTCTTTTGAAGGAATGGCACCAGCACAATCTGCAGCACAAGCACCGAACGAAACGCAAGGCTAAGAAAGTAGTTCGGGCACTTCGGGAAGCTCTCAGAGCCAGCGTGGCATATCTCAAGTCGATCCGCTTAAGCGGATAATGCTAATGTTAGAAGCACAACGACAAAGAGATGATGCTCGCCAAGCCAAGTTCGAGAGTAATTTAGAGACCCGATTCTCAGTCCAACAGAAGCAGGTAGATGCCCTGCAACAGATCATTCAGACTTTGGCTTCCAACCATTCCGCTGCAACAGCAACGACTCCGGTGGAACAGCCCGTATTTGAAGTAGAGACGCCACAAATTCCAAG
Organism: Iris macrosiphon; assembly: GCA_036927795.1. Lineage (NCBI taxonomy): Eukaryota > Viridiplantae > Streptophyta > Magnoliopsida > Asparagales > Iridaceae > Iris > Iris macrosiphon. The sequence continues at coordinate 8,403,076 of JAYESA010000018.1, forward strand.
GCCGAGGGACGTGACTGCCTTCGACTTTGGCCACTTCAAGAAAGTTTGTAACACCTCATTCAATGGGACTGAGGAACCCATCGTGGCCCTAGATTGGCTAGCCGAACTTGAAGATCACTTCGCTCTGTTAGAGGTTCCCGAAGAGAAGCGCGTCGCCTACGCGCAACTTCAGCTCCTCCTCAACGCGCACGATTGGTGGAAAGTGCATCGACGATCTCTTCAATTTAATCACGGAGAGGAGGCGATCTCGTGGATGACTTTTTGTGCCTCGTTCGAAGAGGAGTTTATACCCCCTCCAGTGTAACGTCGAATGGAGAACGAGTTCGTACAGCTGCAGCAGGGCAGTATGACAGTTAAACAGTACTCCGCCGAATTCAACGACTCTCCAAATTCGCTAGGGCCTATTTACCTGATGTAGCGAGTCGAGCTAGAAGGTTTGAAGGTGGTTTGCGCCCTGCCATCCATGCGCACGTGGTCAATAATCAGTACGGGACAATGCGTGAAGTTATGAATCATGCCCTATCACTTGAACCGCAGTATCCTCACGTTTCCACCGGCGCTGTGCATACCTACAATCACAAACGCCAAGGCAACGATAGAGGAAACACCGCTGCAAAACGCCCTAACCACGACGGTCCACAAAGAGGAAACCCAGGGCCTTCGTGCAATTTCTGTAAGAAACCAGGGCACACAGCCGATAAGTGCCGCAAGAAACTCGGGCAATGTCTCATTTGTGGTGATTCAAACCATAGGATCCGAGACTGTCCAAATTATTCTTCACAACATCATGTTCCCTAACGGTAAGCACTATTCCTAAGTTTCGGGACAAAACTTCCAATTGGTTGGGTAGGATGTAGCGCCCCATTCTCCCGGTGCGGAGAGCGCGGCTAAGAATCATAAGACGGTATCGTTCGATCGGGATAGATTGAATTAAGAACTCGTCCTCGTTATGGATTTATTTCTTCGGAATCGATTCCCATATTCAGTGGACCGTGCCCCAAGGATCGGCTTAGCGGCAGAGTCAGGAGGGACCTCTCCGCTGCTATCTTTTATTGTCTCGGTTTTCGATGTCGCTTGTCGCTTTCGTACTTTGAGTTGGTTTTGGGATTTGCTTGTTTTCCTTGAACGGTTTCGATGATTTTCATTGTTTTCGTTCATTGAACTGCACTTCAATTCCGAGATTGGAAAAGTGGAAGAGGTATTGATCGAGCTGTTCATAATGCAGGTGAACGAGCAGTAGGCGGCTTGCGAGCGGAGTCGTGAAGCGCCTCTTTTCTTCTCCCTTCCAACAATCTAAGTGAGTGGCTACCAACCCGATTAGCTAGCCCTGTTTCCAAGTCTTCACACCAAAACTCTTGCATTCTTGTTGCCCCGATCAAACGATACCAATTAATAATAAAAGAAACCAAAATAAAAAGAGAATAGACTTGGATAATACTGCTTGTCAATCAAACTTGTGAACGATTACTTATTTGCATGCTTGTTCGTTTGGAATGTTCTATACATGCTTCAAGTTTATTTAGAATGCATCTTCTTCCATAAATTGTGCTAAGTATGGAATACACTTGTTATGAAATAAACTATCAGGAAGACTATGCAAAACAAATCATGTAATGTTGCTTGTCTCATGTTCATATTGCCTCAACGGCATCAACGTTAACGTATCATGAACGATTGATCACGAACAACTTGTGCACAAGGTAACGGGTTCCTGCGGACGGTCGCTGGGGCACTGGCACCGATCCGGTCTGGGCGAAACTTCACGATAGTCTCATGTGCGAACGTGATGGCGTATAGCGCCTCACATGCTTCGTTGCTCACCATCCTCGTTCAAAGACTATAACTCGTCCAATATGGCATCCTAGCCAGTGATCCCAACGTGTATATTTAAACCTGTTACAAACTAACTTGTGTCTTCGTGGCAGGGAAGGTATGGTAAGTATTGTGCAGGTAATTCAGACGGGCAGGTAAAATCTACCGAACGGTGGCACGTTCATTTCAGTAAATTCTATATGCTGCTTACTTGTAAATGAACTAAGGCAAGATAAAAACCCACAAATATGCATGCTTCATTAAAATAACGTATTGATTGGTATAGTTCGGTTAGCTCACCTTCACCAGTATGTCTCAACATGCTGACCCTCATTGAAATAGGTTCTCTGCAGCAAGGCGATCCAAGCGAGGAGCCGAAGTCGTCTTCCCGATCCAGTCCCGCTGTTGGCGCATCTTCACCGTGCCCCTTGAAGCATTTTGGGAGTCAGAAGCTTGCAACTCTTCATACACAAATGCAGCTTCGTGGCAAAGCCGTCCTCCAGCCCGGAGGTCTTTATCTTTTGAAGTTTAGTAAAGGGATATAATGTACAGGACTGCTATCTCATTTGAGTCAACACTTTTGTAAGCCCGTGCGACATATTAGCTGACTCGTTCAAGAGTTTGTAATAGATGTTCATTATCAATAAAGAGAACTTTTCCATGTTTCAAATCTGTGTTTCAATTTATCTGCGTACTCTGAATATGTGCTTGCTATGCAAATCATTAAAGCCTTGTGCGGGCGCAACCCCAGGCCCGCACGGCGGTCATGATTCGGGGGACGCCTCAACGATTCTACAAAATCGGGTCGTGACAACTTCTAATTAGTTGGTTAGGATGTGGTGCCCCGTTCCCCCTATTCGGGGAGCGCGGCTAAGAAATACAAGTCGGTATCGTTCGTTCGGAATAGATTGAAACAAGAACCCATCCTCGTTATAGATTTGCTTCTTCAGAATCAATTTCCATATTCAATGGACCGTGCCCCGAGGATCGACTTAGCGGCAGAGTCAAGAGGGACATCTCCACTGCAAGATTTCTTGCCTAGTTTTTGTTGTCGCTTTGTTGCTTTCGTGCTTTGAGTTAGTTTTTGGATTTGTTGTATTTTCTTGAACGATTTTGATAGATTTCATTGTTTTCGTTCGTTGAACTGTACTTCAATTTCGAGATTGGAAAGAGTGGAAGAGGTATTGATCAGCTGATCGTGGCAATGCAGGTGAACGAGCAGTAGGCGACGTGCGAACGGAGTCTTAAAGCACCTCTTTCCTTTCCTTCTCCAACCAACTTGTGAGTGGCTTATATTCGATTTAGTTGACCATTCTTTCAAGTCTTCACATCTAAAAATCTTGTATTCTTGTTTGTCACGCCCCAAATCTCCCGCAAGCTCGATAGTCCCTACTGAACGAGAATCACCACGTTACAGCTCTCCCGCAGGACAATCGTTCTTATCGGGACATGATGCTGTGCAAGCCTAAAGTGCGCTTGCACAAGGCCAAAGCTTTGAACAAGGGCAAGTAAGCTATTCAATACTGAAGCAGCGGCACACATATTGCAGAAAAGTAAAGAATACAATGGCATATGAAAATAGGCTCTTTTATTGATAATCGAAAGCATTACAAGCGGCGCATGGCCGAGGTTACAATTCGCTCAAGCACTCTTTCTCTAGATACAATAACACCGTTCTATACATTATGTCCCTCTATACAAAAGCAGCTCCATCTCGATACGGCTCAAGGCATCAACTCCAGATTTCCGGTTCCTTGGGATGAGGCACGGCTATCGCTTCCTGGACGAACGAGCACCTGAGAACAAGCAAACTGTTGGTGGGTCAGCACTTTATGCAAGTACTGGTGAGATAAAACAACTGAACAGAAGCTACACCCCCTGAAACCAACACTAAGTAATTATGTGGCAAAATATTACATTACTAGTGATCTTGCTAGTTTTACTTAGGTTCATTTCATGCAGTTCAGAACTATAGTCAGATTACATCTTTGAAAACGTAATTTTGAAACAGTTTCGCATATTCAAACTATAAGCATACGAATCAGGACAGTGCTCTATCGTGCAGTGCGCAGCATGTATTGTGCATCATAATCTATCTCTTGGGGCAATGTTCTTATAGTGGACTGAAACATATCGAATTAAGCAACATATCAAATGGACTATCATACTTTAAGCACACAGAAGGACTAGCTTATATGAATTCGGTCCCCGAGAAACTCAGGATCGGTAGCGGTAATCCAGCTAACCAATGACTCACATTCTGATACTATTAGCAGCTGAGACCGAGGTTCAGCTCTCCCGCACTAATAGTCATTGTCTGACCGATGCAATGCATGAAGCACTAACAGATAATCTCTACGATGCAGACAAAATGAACAAACAGGCTTATGCATAAACTCATATTTCTTACCCCATAGCCGAACGGTTATCCCTGCAGCAGACACACAAGTTAGTCATAATTTGCATATTCATAACTTATGTATCAATCTCTGGTGTCATCAATCGATAGGTATACAAGAAGGTAAATCTAGCATGCGCCCTATCTATATGACGGTCCATGGGTTGCCCCATGATTAGCAGCAGTTGTCCAAGGTTCAGCTCTGCACTAGCACGCATGGGTGTCGACAGCTGTCACTCGAGGTCCAGCTCTACCAACACACCCGAGTACTAGCAGTTGTGACATCATGGGTTCTGCACTACACTAATAGACGTATCGCCCCACTAGACCCTTGCGAGCCGTACACCTCAGGGCGATCCAAAAATCTCTTCCGGACCGAGCGATTCCCAGTGCCCTAGGAATCGTTCGAGAGACAAGACCTTGTGCACAAGTTGTCCGAGACTAATGCAATGACATAAACACAAAGTGCAAGCAAAACAATGATCAAGCAAAACATATGCGGTCTAGCGAAACACATCTTATCGAAATGAAGCACATCTTATCATATTACTAATAGCACACCCCACTAGACCCTTACGAGCCGTATCCTCAGGGCATACTATTAGTCACTGCATTCACATATTTCACTTATAGCATTTCGATATAGCAAACAGACAAACAAAACATATAAAGGCAAGCACGATTGATTTCATATTTAACATGCAATAATCTATCTCTTTCTTAGCATATTACGAAGGGACATATTCGAATGATTCATTTACTTATCTTTCTTAGCATAGCAAATGTTCGTTCGATTCTGTGTCGGTGTTTCTAAGCATGCAACATTTCTATCTTTCTCTTTAGCATAGCAATGGTTCTATCTCATATCTGACAAGCATTCATATTCTCTTAGTTAGGCAGCATATTCGTTTCAATGACAAGCTATGCGAGTTCTCTTATTAGCATACTGAGTCGGTTCTATCATTCTTCTTATGGAACACTCTTCTTAAGCAAACAAGCATTCAAAAACTCAGATTCATTATTAAGTCATGCAAGAATCAGAGAATGCAGTTCTGCCCACTCACATTGATCAATCGGTCGGAAACTCTCCGAGAAGACTTCCGTTCGAGCAAGCAAGGCGATATCACTTGTACATAGTGCCTACGCGGAGCGGGGCACTATATTGTTTGCCCCGATCAAACGATACCAAGTAATAACTAAAAGATGTCAAGATAAAAAGAAATAGACTTGGATAGATTTATGCTTGTCAATCAACTTGTGAACGGTTATCTTATTGCATGCTAGTTCGTTTAAAATATTCTATACATGCTTCAATTTTAGTTAGAATGCATACTTCTTCTATAAATTATGCTGAGTATGGAACATGCCTTGCTATGCAACAAACTGATCAGAGAGACTATGCAAAATAAATCATGCCATGCCACTTGTCTTGTACTCATGTTGCCTCAATTGCATCAACTGATAAACTTAGTAAATATGTCGTTTGATCACGGACAACTTGTGCACAAGTTCAATGGTTCCTGCGGACGATCGCTGGGGCACTGGCACCGATCCGATCCGGACGAAACTTTACGATAGTCTCACGTGCTGGACGGGATGACTTGTAGCGTTCCACATGCTTTCGTTGCATACCATCCTCGTTCAAGACTATGACTCGTCCTCCATGGCATCTCGCCAATGATTGCCACGTATATTTAAACCTGTACAAGCTAACTTGTGTCTTTGTGGCAGGAAAGGACATGGTAAGTATTGTGCAGGTGGTTCAGACGGGCAGGTAAAAGTCACCGAACGGTGGCAAGTTTATTTCAGTAGTTTATATATATACTGCTTGCTTGTAAAATGAACTAAGGCAAGATAGAAAGACCACAAATAATATGCATGCTTCACATAAATAACGTGTTGATTGGTGTAGTTGGGTTAGCTCGCCTTCACCGGTACATTTTGATGTACTGGCCCTCGTTGAAACAGGTTTCCCGCACCAAGGAGATCCTGCGAGGAGCGAAAGTCACTGCCCAATCCAGTCCATCTGTCGGCGCGTCCTGATCATGCCTTATTTGAAGCATTTTGAAGCCAGGAGCTAGCAACCTAAACTCAATGCAGCTCCGTGAGAAAGCCATCGTTCAGCCTGGAGGTCTTTACATTTTGAAGATTTAGTAAATGATGTAATGTACATGACAACTATCTTATTTTGTGTCAACTTTTGTAAGCCCGTGCGACAACCTTCTGACTCGTTCAAGAGTTTGTAAAAGATGTTCATTATCAATAAAGAAAACTTTTTCATGTTTTAACTTTGTGTTTCAATTTATCTGCGTACTCTGAATATGTGCTCGCTATGCAAAATATCTTAGCCTTGTGCGGTGCACAACCTAGGCCCGCACGGTGTCATACCCGGGGGACAACTATCGATTCCAAGGAATCGGGGCATGACACCGGCCGTCGGAGTCGCGGCGGTGGTACTGTGACGGTCGGGGAAGAGAAGAGTTTCTTCGGTTACTGTAGCTTAGGGTAGCGGGTCGGGTATATGTCGGGTACGGGTCAGGTTAGGATCCGATTCATTTGATTTTGCTCGGTTTGGTTTGGTTTGGTTTGGTTCAGTTTAAGTTTGGTTTGGTTTGGTTTGGTTCAAGTTTGGTTCGGTCTGGTTTATTTAAAAATAATATTTTTTAGCTATTTAAAAAATAGTTTGTAAGCCCAATAAATTATAGAAAAAATACACAACATCTTATTATTAATTATACACTCAAAATATAATTTTTATAATGTTTTAATATTTAATTTAATTCACAAAAATATTAATCACTAAAGAACATTAATTATAACTAATTAAAAATTACAGAAAAAATCTTGAAAATTCATAATTGAAATTCTAAAAATCTCGGTGTTTACATTATCACATTTTTATGTAATTCAATATTAATGTTGTTGACACAATGCTATCAAAACACCTGTGGAGATTTGAATCTAAGCACCATCCGCTAGAAAATTACCTAATACCGGGTAAATGAAATTTTTGCCGGGACAATAAGTGTGATAGTGATTCAAAAGTATTCTCTAAAATTTGCATCTGCATATAGGAATAATTGTACTGTGAGTTGTAGTTGTGACTTGTGATTGGACACTTTGTAGAATATAATTAATTAGAGTTATAAAACTCATATTTCAAGTTTACACTATAAATTCTTCAAAAATATATATATATAACATTTCTAAATTATTATTATTATTCATTCATTTTCTAATTAACCTTCCTTACAACATCATCTTTATTTTATCTTTATGTCCATCTTTAACATAAGGCTTGCTAGTCGTTTTGACGACCTATTTTTTGTTCACTGGGAACCGAAGAAGATGAGGAAGAAATACTACCTCTTTATAGTATTGATGAAGTTGATGGTTGACGGAAGACAACTTTTGGAATAGTCAATTTATTTCATTTTGTCGTTGAATATGTAAATTATGTTTTGGAAGAAGACTTGTTTATGTAAATAAGAGCTGTATAATATTTGGATATTTTAGAATGTACCTTATATTGTCTTATACTTTATCCTAGAAACTACAGGCGACAATCGCAAGTACGATACCAAAATATTGTACATGTGCGTAACCTGGAGATGTATTATTGCACTCTGTTTCCGTATTTTAAAAATCGGGGCGTGACAAGTTAACTACGTAATATTATCTATTTATAAATAAAAAGAACTTGTAACTCATGTGGTTAAGGTGAGAGGTATTCTTTCTGGTTGGCTGAGTTTGAATCCTTGTAGTGTTACTTATAACATATTTAATTTTTTCAATAATTTTTATGTAATATTTTTTTTAAAATAATAAATTGATGATATATATACATACGGCTCAGACGGCTCACTTTTGAGCCATTTTGAAGTCTCGTTATAGGGTAAAGTGATTTTTTTCTTATATGAGTCACTTTTGCAAAAAAGATCCATAGTTTAAGACAGTCCTCACGTTTTTATTTTGGCTCAGTTTACATCCAATTTGGCTTCTGTCGTTAACGGACGTCAAATTATGCATGAAATGACGATTATACCCATCTATAAAACCTAAGGTAAAGTTCAAAAAACCTCTTGTTATTTTAGTTTATATTTTTTTGTGGCGGAAGATTGAGGAAGGCCATTATGTTTTTGGATGAGTACTAATATATACAAATATATTTGTATACTAATATCTTTATTTGTACATTAATATATTTATTTGTATATATTAATATGTTATTAATAAACAAAAATACAACTTGGAAACCTCTAAAAAAACAAAAACAAAACTTGTTTTCGGAAAGAAAAACTTGGAAATACCAGAATAAAAAAGGAAAAAAAAAGTAAAATTTGGGTTTGGGTTTGGGTCTGGGCTAAGAGTTGACTGTAAAAAAATAAAAAATAAAAGAAAAAAAAAGGAAAGAAAAGGAAAGAAAAACGAAAAAGGACAAAAAAAGAGGAGAAAAATAAATAAATTTGCTTTTGGTGGCAGGAGATTGAGGAAGGCTATTATTTGGATGGGTACTACTATATTTATTTGTATATATTAATTTGTTATTACATTTTTTTTTTTGACATACTAATATATTTATTTGTATACTAATATATTTATTTGTATATATTAGTTTGTTATTAATAAAAATAAATATTTACAATTTTCTATCTAATTTTTTATTTGTATATACAAAAAAAATATAAAAAAAAATCTTTCTAACCAAGTATGCACCCTCTCACCTAGGCAAAAAAAGTAAAAAATAAATTTTTTTTTTTTTTTTAAATGGCTTAGAAACGGCTCAAAAATAAAATTGTATTAGTCTGTATGGATTAATCATAAAATATTGTAATTTGGATGGAACTTCTTAACTGCATTGCCATCTTATTCTCATCTTGGTGTGACAGATCAAATTTCAGTGTCTTTAGCAAATCTAACCTTACAATATAGTTTTTTTTTTTTAAATCTAACCTTAAAATTTTGAACAAAACAATTTTTCAATAAAAATGCCTTTAAACGTTCACATAAACTGTCTCTAACGTTCACAAAATAGCCTCTAATGATAAGAAAAACTGTTAAGGATATTTTGGGTATAAAAAAATATTTGTTTAAAAAATCATCTCCAACGTTCACAAAACAGTGTCTAACGGTCACTTTTAACGGCTGGTAGACAGGAGGGGGTCATTTGAGCTGACTTTCAAACCATTTATAGTTTAATTGAACAAAAAATCTACGGGATCTTATTTTGCTAACGAAACAAATTTAAGGAGAGATTGTTTGTACTTTATCCCCTCGTTATATTATAGAAGATGAAATATAATATATATATATATATATATATATATATATATATATATATATATATATATATATATATATATAGAGAATAAGGGAGGTGAGATGGCACCTCACTTCCAAAACAAGGGTGGCGGTGACGTGGCACAATTCCAACCACACATTTCATAATTGGCAAATTGCACTTAACCCCTTCCCCTCGTTTGTGTGGTTGTGATTGTGCCACATCACCGCCACCCTTGTTTTGAGAGCGAGGTGCCACCTCACCTCCCTTATTCTCTATATATATATATATATATATATATATATATTATTTTTATATTTTTATATATATTTTTTTTTTGGAAGAGATGATTGTGTTACAGACTCCTGTCCCGAAGAACTACAAACTCGGCCCAAAGGTCCATCATATCCCGGCCTGAAGATCTCACACATCTCGGTCCATAGGTCCGCACCCGCACTGCATCCATCACCAACTCACCACTTATGCTCCACCAAAGAAAACTAAACGAAAAATTTCGTTCAGAGCAACAAAAATACTAAAAATCCCACTGAGAGCATACAATTTTAAAAAATTTCAAGAACAACAACATAACGCCCTCTGGAATGGCGTTTACGCTTTTTCGTCCGCTCTCCGTTAAGAAAAAAAAAATTCCGTTAAAAAAAATAATAAAGAATGAAAAACACCATTCCAAAGAGCGTTTTCCATTTTTTTTCGTTTTCTCTCTCCTCTCTCTCACTCACACTCTCTCTCTTCTCTCTTCTCCTCACTCACTCACTCACTCACTCACTCACTCTTCTCTCACTCACTCTCTCACTCACTATCTTCTCTTTCTCTCTCACTCTCTCTCGTCTTCTTTGAGACATGTATAATGGTGAGTATATATGACTGCAATTTTGAGACATGTTACTCTTGATTGAGAGAGCAAAAGCATATAACAATAATATGTCCATCTCATGATTGTAAAGAAAAACCAGATTATGGTCGTTGTGTTTCCATTGTGGCATCTGCATCCTTGCGAGAAATGATAAAACCTGGTGCTTTGGCAATTATATCGCCAATAGCTGTAGGTGCGTCGCGTCTCCTTTCCATATTGATTTCTCTTTCGGTTATTGGGTCAGGTCACCGGTCAGCCTCTTCTTGGTGCGGAAGTTGTGGCGTCGATGCTTATGTTTGCTACTGTGGCTGGTATTCTAATGGCTCTATTCCTAAACACTGTTGGAGGTGCCTGGGACAATGCTAAGAAGTACATAGAAACTGGTGCACATGGAGGCAAAATAAGAGGAGAGAGAGTGAGAGAGAAGAGAGTGAGTGAGAGAAGAGAGAGAGAGAGTGAGTGAGTGAGAGAGAGAGAGAGGAGAAGAGAGAAGAGAGAGAGTGAGAGAGAGGAGAGAGAAAACGAAATAAATAAATAATAAAGAATAAAAAACGTCCTTTGGAAGGACGTTTTTCTAGAAAAAACGTTCTTATTATTTTTTTTAATGGAGATTTTTTTTTTCGTAACATAGAGCGGAAGGAAAATCGTAAAACGTCCTTCAAAAGGACGTTATGTTGCTGTTCTTGGAATTTTTTAAAATTGTATACTCTCAGTGGAATTTTTAGTATTTTCGTTGCTCTGAACGAATTTTTTCGAAAATTAAATGACGTTCAGGAGACTTGAATCTACAACCTCTTGGATAATATGCATCGGTCTTAATCACTAGACTAGACATAATTTGAATATATATATATATATATATATATATATATATATATATATATATATATATATAATTGTACATCTTAGGCTAGTCCTGTGTTACTTTACTTCCTCGCTCAATGCAACAAACAGGTCAACTTGACCTTTTTGGTCCAAGAATCTGCATTGGGCTGTGGTTGATAATGGCTACTGTCAGTCCAACACTCCAAATTCATGTGAGCATGTCAGTCCACCAAATGGGAGGGGCAGAGTCACAGAAACCACCTCCACAACATCTTTGCACAGAGAGAGAGAGAGAGAGAGAGAGAGAGAGAGAGAGTTGTACAGATGCAGCAGCCATCCTAAATTCCTAACCACGATATGATGATCTGTCTCTAACTCCACACATTGAAAACCAGTTGTGCCAGTTTGTCTACTTTGGCCTCTTTTCTTTTCTTTTCTTTTCTTTTTCTTTTGCACTTTCAATCTTCTAAGATACAATATTACCTCACCACATCATCTTGAGAGGTAGTGTGGATCTTGATCTTGAGTTCATGGTTGAATGTGAGGTATGGAAACTCTTCCTATTTCTTCTCTATATAGCTATATGATAAGAATTAGGAAGTTTTTTTTTTCTCCCCTTTCCTTTCTTAGTGACTACTTGTATGTATGTATGTTGTTGATTGTTTGGTTGCACAATTTTTTATTTTTTTTTGCAATAGGTAGTAGGGTGGTTGAACCTAAACTTAATGTTAAATGCCTCCACCAAGTTCAAACCCTAATTCTTGTACAAACAAAAAGAAGGTATAACTAGTTCATTGAATCATTGGTATCTTGTTCATCCAGATGATACACCAATAATTTGGGCCCTAATCAATATTAATATGAGGGACTTCCCTTCTTGTTTCGGCGAAACCGGGGTCCAGATAGCAGACTCCTCCTCCTCCTCCAGCTCCACCCACAAGTCTGCCCACAACCTGGTCACATGCCTCTACCAGGCCCCGCTCCGCGGCGGCTGCTGGTGTGTGATAACCATAACATGGAGCAAGAGCCTGATGGGCCAGGGCCTAGGCGTCTCCGTTGACGAATGCTCGAACAACCGTAGTCTCGGCAGTCTGGACATCAAGCCCGGGCTCTTCTCCAAGAAGAAAGGATCAAAGAGCTTGGAGTTCAATGGCTCCAAGATGGACGCCTTCTGGGATTTATCGTCCGCCAAGTTCGGGTCCTCGCCCGAGCCGCTGGAAGGTTTTTATGTCGCCATTTTGTTCGATCTTGAAATAGTTCTCCTCCTCGGAGACATGAGCAAAGAGGCCTACTGCAAGACGGGCATGAGCGTGCCCCGTTGGAACGCTCTGTTCGTGGCCAAGAAGGAGCACATGTTTGGGAAGAAGGTTTATTGTACTAAGGCCCAATTTTGCAATAATGGGAAGGTTCACGATATCGCTATCGAGTTCGAGATGGCCGGGCTCAACGACCCCTGCCTCGAGATCAGGATCGACAGGAAGAGGGTGATGCAGGTGAAGCGGCTGGTGTGGAAGTTCCGGGGGAACCAGACCATTCTCGTAGACAGTGTCCCGGTGGAGGTGTTTTGGGATGTCCACAATTGGCTTTTTGATCCTGCGGCCGCAAAAGCGGTGTTCATGTTCCAGACCTCTCTCTCGGCTGATGACAAGCTGTTGCCGTGGTCTTGCTCGCAGGCGTTCGGGGAAGCACAGCGTCTTATCTTTTCGTTGGTTTTGATTGCTTGGAAGAACGAGTAAAGTCATGTATGTAAGATTTGAGGTGGCTCGGTTACATTCTTGATACATTTGTTTTGACTGCTAACAAAATATATCAGTGAGATTGGTTGCTTCAAATATTGTGTACCTGCCTGCCATTTTTGTTCTTTACTTCTTCCTCCGTCATAATTTTATTCAAATGAATAGATCCAATAGGACATGGAGTATTCAAATTAAAGCCGGTGTATGCTTTGCTTCTCGAGATATCTTATATTTGTAATTCAATTCAAATATATTGAGTAAGTTGTATCCCCTGACATACTAAAGAGGCATACATTTACGAGTGTCGAATTAATGTCTAGAAGGCACTTAATGCTCTGGCGTACATACATAACAGTAGCTCTGGGTTTTTTCTTGCAATAAAGAATGCTTGGAGTATATATTGTCGACCACTTACTCTCTTCTACTTGGTTTGTTCTATGCATGGAAGAATGGGAAAGCGTATATGAGGAGGTTGGACAACATTTAGTTCTTCAAGGAATCTGATCCATTCTTTCTCCTCTTCCTTGTCATTGACTTTTGATTCTCAAGAAGATGGGTTGAAGCTGTAAGTATTTTACTTGGATCTTCTCTGTTGTTATATGTGGAAAAGTTAGTTTTTATTGCACGTCACGTTGGGTTTGGAGAAAACATATATAGGGCCATTTGACTAATTAAGCTAGGACAACAGGAATTATGTTTGATTGTATTCTAAAGTTACAGTTAATTGGATTCTGCTCATTTATTTGTTTTCAGGATATGCATAACACTCAAAACTGTTTCTTCTTGAAGGTTTCCAAATTGTTAAGGGCACTGTTGCAGGAGTGCAAAAGCTCTATCAGATTTTCCTTTTGTAAGTGGAATGGCTTCCTTTGTATTTGAACTTAATTGTATAATATTGGTCATATAGATTATCAAAAGCCACATCAGCAAGGTTGATGATTCTTATTTACTCTTCCATTTATGACAAGTTCTTAACACTGGCATAATTATCATCATGCTCTATTTTGTACATCACATAAAGCCACTATCATTGTGTGAAAATCAGTGATAGGTTAGGTCATTCTGCAAACTCGTGACTTCGTGAGTTATTCCACCTTAGATCTTTGGTGTCCATTTCCTGTGCTTCAATCTTAGTTATGAAATACACAAGTTCTTAGAGACCTAACATTTCATTAGCATTGTTCAAGTATCGTCCCTTCATTTTTATCAATATAAAAACGTATTGTTCCTTCATTATATTTACTATTCACTACTGTAAAAGGGGAGGTTTGCAGCATCATCAGTGGATTAAATGGTACTCTTCTCACTGGTGTTTCTGGTGTGGATAATTAGAAATTACTATGTCGGATAAAAGTTGTGAGTATATAACGCCTGCAGTTCTAACTAGTAGGCATAGAACCTGTATTAGGTTAGGACAATAGCGGCCACCTGAATGGATGCCATTATGCATAGATTGCAGTTATTTCGCTATTTAAGCCCACATCCTGCATCCTGGTTGAAGAGAGTATCCGGACTGGATATATGCCCCCATTTACCTGATCCAACCTAGTTTTAGAAAATAACCAACTGGCCACTATTACTATTATCGTTGGAAATTCGGTCCCCTAGCCTAGCAGATGCTTTTTGGCATCATATTTTTAAAATTGGTAGTTTTTATTGGAATGTTATAAAAAGGTATACATGTTCTTTTGATTCCAAGACATCACCGAGTGGGATCAGGTCAAGTTGTTAAATAGCTTCTTGGCAAGACAAAGGAGGTTTAAACTTCAAACACTACCATCCTCATTAGAGTTATGAGGTTTTGTATAAAATGAAATGAAATAAGCCTCACTTTGATAACAATGAAACATTTTGTCCCAGAAAACTATTGTCTTAACTCAACCCTACAATGGGCTTCCTACGATGTGGTGCATTACAATACTCGAGCTTGTTTGGGTGATGTCTAGGTCAAAAAGAGTACCCTAGCTAATTGGATCTGCCCGTTTACTTGATTAAACAATAACATAAGGGATCCTATTGCCATCCTCTTTGACAACTCCACTTCCTAGTACTTTAATGATATATTAATATTTTTGGTATGTGATTGTCACTCGTTCACTCTTAATTTAGCGTAATTTGTCATAGAGATCGATACAGTTTCCTATAGAATTTTGTATCATCTTACCTCTTCGTATGGACTCTTTATAGTCAAGAAAAACATGGAGGGTGCTCCTTACTTGCATGAAATTAAACTACAATCCAAAATGTATCTCAACCAACGTGCCAACTAGCTAGTCACCTAGGTTTTATGACATGGCTCTCTCATGCTCATAGCTACCTTGGCTAGAAATTTGGCACAAAAATAGAGAGTTGACGTTAGGTCGACAACCGGCTATAAAACTTTGTTAAATTTTGTATTGAGTTTTCTTATGCTCCATAGATGAACCCATTCTAAAGGGAGAAGGCTTGGATCATGATGATGATTGTGATATTAATATGTTCGGTAGTTCTTGTTGGAATATTTGCATATTGGTATATATGTTTGATTCCAAGACAACACCAAGTGGGCTCACTCAAGTTAGATATCTTGCTTCTTTATGAAAGGTGGAAAACATTAGGAGGTGCAAACTCTACCACCATTATTTAGTATTATGAGGTTTTGTGTAAATGAACTAAGCCTTCATGGTGTTGTTTTTGGTAACAATGAAACATTGTTTCACATTAGATGTGGTAAAGAGGTTAGAGAGGCATTAGGAAGCACACAAACTCCAGAATTTGTGTAGTATCTGTATCGTATTGTGACCTGCACGTTGGATACGCATTGACATGCCATCCAAAATCAATGAGTGCTCTTATTGTCGTATCCTTACCATGTCACATTGTATTCATATTCATACATCATGGGAAAGGATATACCTTATAGGGCTTTATGTGCTAGAGTAAATATGGGGTCAACTCAAGGGGTCAACTCAAGGCTAGAGTAGTCACATGGCATGGTACAATGTAAACCGCAATGCACACAACCATGCACATGAGAGGCAAGGGTGATATTGGAACACTTGAAGTTTACACTCTAGGGAGTAGCATGAATGCTGGTCTCTCAACTGGTAAGCATGTAGGAAATCTTTGTGGCAATCAAAACCAATAATCTAGGGACTCTAGACAAATTGTCCCAACTGTGACAAAGTTCCATGGTATCACAATCGAATGGAAGATTGTTGGACTCAGCGATGCTCGATGCATCTAACGAGGAATTTCCAGAGCTACCAGACTATTCTCCTTCATGAAATTCTGGCCGAGGTGTTTTGGGATGTCGTCGTGTTCATGTTCCAGACACTAATCTTGGCTTGTCGTCGGACACATATTGGACACGGTACGGACACCTCCAAAATTGTTGCCGTGTCAGTGTCGGACACATTGGACACAACACCGACACTCCAAAATACACTAAGAAATGCCAAAATGATGATATATACATGTCATTGCATCCATTTTGTGCCGAATTATTCTGTGCAACATAGAATCAGATGCTTCCATTATTTGTTCCAAGTTTTTAACCTTCTTCAACGTATACTTTATCATATCAAACAGAGTATTCTATTAATGTCTTTATATTTTGCTTGTGGAAACACTACCAAAATATAGCATATTAGTGACGTTTTTAGCGACGTCATATGTAAACGTTGCTAACTTATATTAATTTAACGACGAATTAAACTGACGTCGCAGTCTGTGACGAATTACTACGATTAGCGACTACAATTAGGTACTGAGAAGAAAACGTCGCTATGAGTTGTTAGACGTCGCTACTTTTTTTGATTTTGCGACGTATATCGACAAAGAAAATTGAGACGTCGTTATTTGTTTTCTATTTGCGACGTTCAACGACGTTAGTATAAGACGTCGCTAACATTTTACATATGGTTCGATGGTTCACTTTCCCCCATTTCGAATTTTTTCCAAATCGAAAATTTTCCCCTCCCCTCATCCACTCCGACGACCGACCCTCGTGCGGCCCCTCCCCTCCTCCACTCCGACGACCCTCGTGCGGCTCCTCTCCACCGTCGCGTTTGCTCTCCTCCTCGTCTTCTCCTCCCTCCGCTGTAGTCCTCTTCCCTCCGGCACGTCTCTTCCCCTCCATCGCGACTGCTCCGCTTCGACGCGGTCCGTTTCGTCGACCCCTCCCTCAGACGCTCCTCCTTCCCTCCTCCCCGCTCGATAAACCCTAATCCTGACTGGACACAACCAAAACACACACACAGAGGACACAACCAGGACACATGGACAGACACACACACATGACACAACCCTAATCCTGACACATGGTACATGTACAAACACACACGACACAACCCTAACCCTGTTACATGGACAAACACACACAAGGCAACAATTTTATTTAGTAAAATTAGATAATAATATATTTAGAAGAAAAAAACAGTAAAGTTATTTTTTAATTATATAGTAGTAGAGATAGATATTAAAGTTCCTACCATTATTCAAATACTCCGAACTCATATTTATATTAGTATAAAAATTTAATTTATTTTGTATATGATCCATTTGCCGTGCTCAAAGCGA
Source organism: Iris macrosiphon (assembly GCA_036927795.1). Lineage (NCBI taxonomy): Eukaryota > Viridiplantae > Streptophyta > Magnoliopsida > Asparagales > Iridaceae > Iris > Iris macrosiphon. The sequence continues at coordinate 8,420,562 of JAYESA010000018.1, forward strand.
ACAAATTAGAAATGTTCCGCGTGGTTAGAGGGAGAGACATTAGTACATTATTAGTCATGTTCACTTGCGCATTGCACTTAAAAGAAAACAAAAATCTCTGATATTATTGAAAAATTAGATAAAAATTTAAATTATACTAAAATAGTTTAAACATAATTTTAATATATTTTAATTAAAATTTGTTATAGATATATTTTTAGAACTTTGGATATATGTTTAGATAATACCTTGTAGTTTGTGATATGATACTATGATACTCAAGTATCAATGAGTAAATTTGTGCGCAAGTAAGTATATGAATTGAGTTACCAATGCAAGTATCATTGTATCATGTTACCAATGTAAATTTGTGGGTAAGTGATACATGGGTATCATGGTGATATGATACTATGGTACTCAAGTATCAATGAGTAAATTTGTGGGTAAGTAAGTATAGGTATTGAGTTACCAATGCAAGTTACTAAAGTATTTGATAAGGGTATGAGATAAGTTTTTAGTTAAGACACCAAGTATGGGTTAAGGCATTGGAGTTGAGGGGCAAGGTAATAGGTAAGTGTCTAGGTAATGGATTAAGATACTAGTAATAGCTAAGATATTCTAAGATAAGTTTGTGGGTAAGTATCAGTATTTGTTGGGACCGAATAATGAATTTTAATCCAATTATATCCCCGCACTTGGAAACTAAATTTATAATATTTTAATTTATAGTAATCTTAATTTATAGGTAGGTCAAGATATTATAAGGTATTATTAGGGAGAGATGGATATTTGGTTAAAGTATTATTGTGATGTGTTAGTATATAGCTAGCTAATGATGTGTTAGTATATAGCTAGCTAATGGGTATTAGGCTAATGTATTATAAGGTATTTATTATATATAATATATATTAAGTATATGATACATAATATAATATATTAGCTAGTATAGTCTATATTAACTAGTATAACTTAGAAATCTAGTATAGCAAGTTATTGACCTAGAATGACTTGATAAATCCCTCCGACGCGGCTGCTCCCCTCGCACGGCTCCTCCCCTCCGACGTCCATTTACTAGAGTTTGAAATCTTTGGCTCTACTTTCCGCTCTAGTACCGGAAGCCATGAGACATAAGTCTTCTCTTTCATATTTCAGTCTCATGGCTTTCGGCACCAGAGCGTAAGGTAGAGCCAAATGTCTCATGGCTTCTAGGTTCATTTACCTATTTCTTATTAGGTTTCTAGCTAGGTCAATATACAAGTGAGTATATTGAGTATGTGAGTGTCCATGTGTTCCTTGTGAGTCATATCTCTGATTTTTTTTTTACTTCTGCAAGCATTTTTTAGGCTTTTCGAGTTTGACTTAAATAACTAAGTTTTGACCTAGAGACTGAGTTTCAAGTTAGTGTCATGGGTATTTGAAACTGTGTCCTAGTGTCAAGATACACGAGAGTACCAATATGTGATATTGTGTACCATGTTGTGCGATATCCACATAAATGGCTCACAAGGAATACGTGACGACAACCATATCCTCAAATCGGAGTTGTCTACATGTCTACTAGGTTTGGAAATCAATATCAAACTTATCTATTTACTTATTTTACGGATACTCATGAGTCACGATATGGATACTCACGCATCACAACTCGAATACTAACGATATGACCTAAATACTCACTTTGATGAACATTTGGATAATATACTTGAACGATGTCTATTCATCTTTGCAGAAGTATTTATAAATGGATTTGAATTACTACCTGCGTCATTGTTCGTGGATGTACAATCGTTATCCTGATGACATGTGCGGTGTGCGGGATGGATACATAGAGGGAGTAAAGCAATTCCTGCACTTCGTCAAGGCGTTCCCTGAGTACATGGACGGCACAAAAATTAAGTGTCCGTGTATGAAATATTGTTAACTTGAAATATCATCCAGAAGTGGATGTGACATATCATTTGTACTCGAGGGGTTTCACTCCGAATTACTATCAGTAGACCTCACACGGAGAGCTTGTGCCTTTAGCAACGGAGCAGGAGCCTTATGTGGAGCCGTATATAAATGTCCACGGGCATGCTAATTTCGACGTCGGGTACGCGAACATGGTTTTCGACGCCTCAGGGCCTAGTTTCGATCCGGACAATCATGAAGCAGCTGAGTAGGCACCGAAAGCCGATGCTACAAAGTTTATGGAGTTGTTGGAGAATGCAAGGACTCCATTGTATCCTGGTTGTGAGGATCATTCACCGTTAGAGGTAGTCACCAGGCTGTTGAGCATAAAGTCTGATTTCAACATGTCGCAAGAATGCTACAACCGACTGATCGAGTTGATTATAGAGATATTGCCGGAGGGTGCCAAATTACCTACAGACTTCTACCGATCTAAGAGAATGGTTAGATCGCTATGGATGGATATGAGAAAATCGATTCGTGTCGCAACGGGTGCATGCTGTACTATAAAGAAGACAAAAATGAAGCAGTGTGTAGATTCTATGGTGATGATCGTTACAAGGCAACTAGTACTGGAAAGACTCATGGTGCAAGAAAGCCGACCGATTCGATGCACTACCTCCCTTTAACGTCGCGGTTACAGAGGTTATTTATGGTGAAGGAGATTGCCGAAAATATGAGTTGGCACATGCGGAAACAGATCGAAGGAGTGTTGGATCATCCATTCGATGGAGAATCATGTAAGCACTTTGATCGAGAGTATCCCAATTTTGCTTTGGAATTGCGTAATGTCAGATTGAGGCTCTCCTTCGACGGTTTTATCCCATTTGGACTTTCGGGCTCCCAGTATTCGTGTTGGCCTGTGATTGTCATCCCGTACAACTTACCGTCTTGGATGTGCATGAAGACTCCGTATATGTTTCTAACCGTTATCATTCCGGGTCCGAACAATCCCAAGAGGAACATTGATGTGTACTTACAGTTGTTGATAGATGAGTTGAATCAGCTGTGGGAAGTATGCGCCAACACGTATGATGTTTTCAGAAAGCAGAATTTTCAGATGAGGACAACACTTATATGGACCATCAACAACTTTTCGGCCTATGAAATGTTATCGGGATGGAGCACTCATGGTCGTCTCTCATGTTCGTATTACATGGACTGTACTAAGGCTTTTCGTTTAAAACATGGAAGAAAATCGTGCTTCTTTGATTGTCATCGACAGTTCCTGCCGAAAGATCATCCGTTCCGGAGGAACATGAATGCGTACTGTGTCGGCGTTGTGGAGAAGGCCGATCCACCACCAAGGTGGTCCAGAGACGATATGGGAGGAGGTCAGAGATTTTTCAAGTGCTATCGAAGATCCTACAAGGGGGTACAAGTGTGATGGATTTGGTCGAACTCCTAACTGGACGAAGAGCATATTCTGGGATCTGCCATATTGGAGCACCAATTTGATTAGACATAACCTTGATGTCATGCATATCGAGAAAAATGTGTTTGAGAACATAATTAATACTGTGATTGACGTAAAGGGAAAGACGAAAGACAATCCTAAGGCCATGTTAGACTTAGAAGAAATATGCAGACGCCGTGCATTGCATTTGGTAGAGGAAGAAAATGAGAAGGTGATGTAGCCTAAGTCAATTTTTTCATTGGACAAGGAGGACAAAGGGAGACTTTGTAGGTGGATCCAGGGCCTAAAATTTCAGACGGGTACGTGTCGAATCTGAGAAGATGCGTCGACCCGAAGGAGAACAAACTGACGGATATGAAAAGCCACGATTGTTACGTATTTATGGAGGTTAATTTCGGTTGCATTTCGAGAATTCTTACCGCAGGTAGTTTGGGATCCATTGACAGAGCTTAGCATATTCTTCAGAGATCTTTGTTCTACTAAGTTGCTCGTCGATCGTCTAGAAAAGCAGGAGAAGGATATTGCGGTAACACTTTGCAAGCTTGAGAGAGTGTTTCCTCCTTAGATTCTTCGACTCCAAGGAGTATTTGTCGATTTATCTTTCCTATGAGGCACGCGTTGGTGGACCTGTCGGTTATCGATGGATGTACCCGTTCGAGCGGCATCTGAACCACCTCAAGAGGAAGGTGAAAAATAAGGCACGGGTGGAGGGTTCTATTTGTGAAGCATATGTTCTCGAGGAGATTACAACCTTTTGTTCGATGTATTTCAAGCCTCGTGTTGCTACTAATAGAACGAGAGCTCCCAGAAACGACGACGGGTATCATGAATCTAATGAGGCAATACTGAAAGTATTCATTCTTTCGGAAAACCCTCGGGTAAAATGAAGAAGAGATATCTGAATGACGACGAGCTTAGGGCCGCTCATTTGTATGTATTACTCAACTGCGACGAGGATGAGGTGGAGAAGCTAGAGGGGTAAGTAATTAATATGTCGACGTTTACGTCATCTCAATATAATTATTACACTAATCCGCCTATGCTTTGTTGTGTTTCAGCACATATAGTGATGCGGTAAGGTCGAGTAGACAATACATAACAGATGAAGAAGTAGAACATGAAATGAGACTTCATTTTCCTTCATGGTTGATAACATATGTAAGTATCTCGCTAATTACTTTTTGAGTATGTATACTTGTACAATACGTTAAACTTATTATCTTTTATTTGATATTTAGGTCGATCGTCCAGAGGCAACACTTGAGAATGAATCTATTAGCACTCTATTTAAGGGACCAATTTATGCCGTCAAGATCTGGCCAACTTACTGTGTTAATGAGTTTAGGTTCAAGTCAACAAATGCCCCAATAAGAGAGCTTCCTGGATCTCGATTCTACGAAAAATAGTTTGTGTATCAAATCTTCGAACTACAAAGACGTCGATTCAGGCACTGATTTCTTTGACGTCTTACGAGAGATTGTGGAGTTGAAAATTGAAATATAATTATGCCGCATTGCCTGCTAAGATCGTGTTATTCAAGTGTGAGTGGTTTGATCCGATCCAAGATCAAGGTTAGAAAATTGACAAGCATGGTCTTGTGGATATAAACTACCGACGTCGATATCAAGGATATGAACCATTTGTTCTATCAAGTTAGGCTCAACTAGTGTACTTCACAACTTATTCTAAACGAGAAACCGGGAGGTCGGATTGGTGGACAGTATGTAAGACTAAAGCTAGAAATACATTTGACGTGCCGAAATAGCTTATCAGACGACCTACCTCTTGTTGCAAATATTGTAGATGTGGACTCAATGAAAGTTACTCATGACATGTTTCATCAAGTAGAAGAGGTAGAAGTATCAGAAGACGATGACGAAGTAGATGAAGAGGAGGATGACGAACAAAATAAATTTTCAGATGATGATTGAAAATTAAATAAAATTCATTTAGACTTTTGACATGGTGTCCTAATTTTCTAATACGTTTATCGTGGCCTAGTTTTTTGATAGTGACATTTTTTTGTGGCCTAGTTCTGTGATACTTATGTTTGTGACGGTGATACATACATATCTCTGTGTATTTGCAACCTAATTCTGTGATCATTATATTTTATGATGGTGACACGTTTATCATTTAGACTTTTATTGTGGCCTAGTTCACAACTTCTGTGTATTTCTTTCTGTCATGTATTCTAAATATCTCTGTATATTTGTTTTATCATTATATGCTGTTCTCAGATGTCTGGATGACGTAGATTCTATTCCCGTGGTAGATCCTCTAGACGTACTCCTCTTCAGGACACGGATACTCCTTCCCGATCCTCATCCCCGAGTACTCCATACTATCGACCAACAGTACCTCAGACTGCGACTGCGAATATCACACACTATCGACCAACAGTACTTCAGACTCCGACTGCGACGACCGCACGTGACAGTACTCCTGGGACCAACAGTACTTCTGGTACCAGCAGTTCCAGGTCCGAAGTATTCCGTCTAGTGTTCCTGCTGCTGACGGTACCATGGAGACAGGAGGAGACGGCGATCGAGCCGACTCCGTCTCCATATCAGAGCGATCCTCCGTGCGCTCCGTCAGATGAGATGAGAATGGAGATTTGGGCCAATGGCCCTACAAAGTAAGTTAATTAGTTATTTGTTTCTTATATATATATATATATATATTCACTTTTTAATGAGTTTAATTATCAATGTATATATAAATATCGTCCTCCGGCGGTACAGAGAGCACTGGAACATTTTCTGAGGCAAAACTATGGTGGGCCATGGATAAACTACTCGGATGTCTCGGAAGAGAGAAAAACGTTCTGGTTTGGGCACTTCAAGGTAAAAATATATTTGATTTTAACATCAGTAATATTTTTATGTTAATATATTATAACTTACTATTGTACTTCTTGTAGAGAACATATTTTTATCCACCACACCGGGCCGCATAGATCGAGCAACAGTTTCCTTCCGTCGCAGCCAAGCTGATCCGTAATGCTATGGATGACCAGAAGGCTCGTGATCAAGAAGGAAAACCGATCCAAGGTTTGATCATGCCTGAGCAGTGGACTGCGATGAGGGCTAGATTCAACGAGGATATGTATAGAAAAAAGTCGGAGAAGGCCAAGGCGTCTCGACAGAGGGCGAAAAAGTGATGTGGTGGGTCGATTCCGATGACGGAATATTTTCGTCGCTTGGTATGTCTTTCATTGTATACTTACAATTTTTAATCATCGTGGCCTAATTTTTTACTTTAATAACAAATAATATATTTCTTAACAGGTCCAGAGGGGTGATGACGTGAACATGGTGACAATGTTCCTCGCCACTCATAGGAAGGGGAAAACTTATCGATGATAGGGCGACGCGGAGCTATGTAAGTATTACTCTTATGTTTTGAACATTTTGATATAACTTAGCAAAAATACATATAATTAGTAATAAGTACTTTCACTCTCCGTTTTCGATATACGTATTTGGAACGTATTTTTATTTTAGCACGGTTGCATGTGCATGGAGACTACATCAATTATTTGGTTTAACCTTGCTCATGGTTTATTTTGTGGGCTGGTTCAAGTCATGAGAACCTTGGGTTTAACCCTCAACCCTACCATATATAACCCAACATTTCTCTCTCTCTCTTCACTTCTTCATTTCTTACCCTCTCTTTAGTTTTATTTTCCATTTCCATAGGCAAGTACACCTTGAATGAGAAATGGAGAAACCTTCCATATTATTGTTCCATTATGTTTGTTATGTGTTTCTAAGTACTTTTAGTTCTTGGACTTTTCTGTTTTGATGGGTGGTTTTAAGTAGATCTACATTTCTAAACTTAGAGTTTCATGAGTTTTTCTTGGTTTTGATCTATTAAACTTGTGTCTTTGAAAAACAGTTTTTGCTACATGATAGAGCTTTTAATTTAGAGCATTTTGGCTTTTGGTTTATCCGATTTGGACTTAAAATAAGAATTTTATGAAGAAAATAATTTTTTGAATTTTTGGAGTTTTCGCCATGGCCGAATTTGCTGTTGGAGAAGACGAAGTTCGCATGCGGCCAGTGAGCTATGCAGCTGAGAGTGCCATGCGGCCTGAGAGGGTTATGCGGCCTGAGAGGGTTATGCGGCCTAAACTCTTGTCACATACTGACAGCATGCGTCCATCTTGTTGGACGCATGACTGCTGATTTACACAAGTGTCCTTGAACACCTTGTACTTTCATTCGCTGAACGAATGAGAAATTCGCTAAGTCCAAGAGACAATTCATGCGACACCGACACTCATGCGGTCTGGAGAGCATGCGACAACTATTTTTCTTGGACGCGTGGCTCTGAACCGCTGGCACTTGTTTATTTGGTTGTCTTTTCTCTTTGACACTTTATTGCATCAGTCACATCAGTCACTTTATGTCACATCACTGACACTTCATTTATTGTCCGTTACTTCAACACTTGTCCCGAGGAGTAGACCTTAACCCTGAGCACGCGGCCAAGTGGTTCATGCGGCATGACTTTATATGCGGCAAGGATTCATATGCGGCCCTGACTTCATACGCGGCCTAACTTCATATGCAGCCATGATTTGTTATGCGACTTGACTTCATATGTGGCCTGACTTCCCATGCGGCCTAGAGACTCATCGGCCTTGCTTGTTTAATTGAATGTTTCTTGTTCTTTCGTGACCCAATGTGTAATTGGTAATTGGACTCAATACTTTATCTGTGCTGATACCACTATTGCCCGATAATTGTCCATGATTTAATGTGCGCCGAGATGCGACACATCGTCACGTGTTAAGTGATTATATTTGGGTTGTGCATTGAGAATGCCTCCAAATTTTTGAACGAGTGATATTATAAATATATATTGTTTCCCCAGCACGGACATAATAAGCGAGTCAACTACCAAAGCGTGGCTAGGATATTGATTGTCTGAATGTTGCATACACGCTCGGGTGAATCTAGATTTGACTTCCATGGATTCGTATCTAGCGTGTCCGTATTTTGTACATCTTAAGAAATTTTTTCATGTGACAACGTCTTGAGATTTCAACAACAACATAGGGCTAATTATGTAACTAAAAGTGGTAGTAACATTGGAGGGAACGGTATTTCGAGATCATGCCAAAGAACCTTCCACATAGATTCATTCTAAGTACGCTGTGGGCTGGCCACCACAGATACTGTATATCATCTGCCTTAGTGGAGTGCAGTGTCTGACTATTATTATGCCGAGCCACTGTTTCACTATAGGAACAGTGGAACAGCTAATACCGTGTTTTTAGCGTAGTGGCCATACGGGGGACCGGTGCATCATGGAAGTGACTGTTTTATTTATTTGGTTCGGTTAGCTCATGTTCGGCACTGGCCTGATCTGATGATACTTATTATGCATTATTTCTGAGATAACCTCAGACTCCACAAAATATCAAGCCGTACAAATGATTGACCGATATAAGAAAATTGACTTGGTTGTGATTGCATTATTCAGCTAGTAGCCTAGGGAAATGGACTATCATAGTGTGATGGTTCAACCCTTGTTCTTGTTTGGTTGTAGGGTTGGGCCTTCGCGCTAGGATATGCCATGGACCTAAGTTACGATACTGAACCTATGTATTAGTATATGTTTTCCTTGGATTTTTGTTTCTCCATTTCGTGCTTCCTTTGTGGTACTTGCTATTTGGGGTCTAACCCTACTGGTTTTACATGGCCAGGTTTCGAGCCAGCACCCGAGGATCCAGCGTACCTTTCCCCTACTAATGGCGCGTACCAGGAACATGATCACAGGGGATAGCGAGTGGATTTTCTTTTTTCCTGCTCATCATTGAACATTTACTTCTTTTGGGCGTTTAGCCACCGACACCTGTTAGCCGCCTCGTTTGGACATTAGTTTTCTTACATGATTGTATTAAATCATACTGCAGTTTATCACTGTCATGTACTTTTGTTACTCTTCCAGTTTCTTATTTTGCACAGCTGGACTCCAAACATTTTGAGAAAGCGTTTGTGACGCCTTATTGCTTTACCATATATGCTCTATGCATACTGTTTCTTGTTTGAATGATTGAGACAGAGAAGTTCTTGACCATAGGAGACTTGATTGTAGCATGCACCCCCTTGTCTTATACAACCGTGATCGCCGTACGACGTATAGTACCTTGTACGGGATAACTGGCCATGCCGTCTCCGTATTCCGGTACTAGGGCGTGACAAGTACCTAAGATATATAGTAAGTAGTACGTTTATCGATAGATACATATTTTTCTAGGATGAATATAGGAGGCTCCGCGAAGAGTCGACCCAGCCCACACAGGGAGGGGGGTAGTTCCTCGCAACCCCCGGCCCACTCAGCTCCGTCGGATGACGAGCTGTGGATGAGAGCCGTTGGTGGTCTACATAGGGGTACGTACTACGGTACGGGATCCTACGATGCCTATGTTGCGTCACAGTCCTCTAGGACACCCTCTGCCGATGTGCATACCCCACAGCCCTCCTAGGAGTCGCAGCGAGCCCAGGAGAGAGTTGACCTTCAGATCTCATCTTTGCGTGACGAGTTGATGCAGAGGATTACGATGTAGCCGCAGCCGTAGACGGACGATACGATGCTTATAGCACGTTTCGAATCGTTGGAGCGTAGCATCATGGAGCTGAAGAATCTGGCCACGTCGACAGAGCGCAATGTGACGTCGCTGCATGAGTCAGTTGACCGTGGGCGCTACACTATCGAGGATGTAGGCGTCACATATTGAGATGAGCGAGCGAGTGGAGACCGTGTGCGCTACACTATCGAGGATGCAGGAGTTACATCTTGAGATGGGCCAGCGAGTGGAGCATAGTACTAGGAGGTTATCTGTCATGGATACTTAGGACGCTCGACTGACAGAGTTGGAGCAGCGACGTCCTCCTGGTCCGCCTGCATCGTCATCTACATCGACTCCTGCATCGGGTTCCGTTATGCTTACACAGGAGCAGTTTGACGCGCTATTATCTCAGATTCGACGCGGCTCCTCCTGATCAGTAGCAATTTATTTTGACATGTGTGTATTGGCCCATTCATGGGAGTTTGTACTTATTATTTGTACACTTTTATTGTGTGACTTATTTGTACATTTTTATTGTGTGACTAGATATTGTGTGACTACATTCGGGTCTTAGAGTCGTCTTTTTATTGATTTATTTCATCATTGTTGTTGTGTGATTGTACCGATGTTGAGTGTTCCACCGAAGGGGTCGACAAATCCAGGAAATTCAATGGAGGGTTGCTCCGGATCTGTCTATTTATTTGAAATGTGATACTGCATGCATGTTATACTGTGATATTGCAGGCATTCATTTATTTTAGATTTTTATTTTTCAATATTAGCGATGTTTAACGACGTTTAGTGACGTTTAGTGACGTCTTTACGCATCGCTAATGACGTCGCTAAACTGTCTCATGGCGTCGCTGATCGGCACTACATATCGCTAAATATTGTTGACATGACAATTTTGGCCATGTCAGTTATTCGTCGCTGATTCTGTCGCAGGTAGTCGCTAAATTTAAAGACAATAACCGACCAATTTCAACGTCACAAATTTGACGACACTCGACGCTAAGAGTCGCCATTTTTGCGATTTGTAACGTCGCTAGAGCGACGTTTTTCGACGTTGTTTTGATCAGCGACTAGCTTTTTCACGACTAAGTCCAAACGTCGCTAAATACGTCGCTACTCAGTATTAGCGACTTATTTTTGACATTTGGCGAAGCTTTCCAGCGTCGCTAATTTGTCTTATTCTGGTAGTGAAATAGTTTATGATTCTTCGAGATTTAAGATTTAATCTTTGTCAAATCCTTTATGGAGCTATCTTATGCTCCATAACTGACCGTATTGTGATGGAAGAAGGCTTGGATGATGATAATGATGATGATAGTTCTTTTAGTTGAACATATTGAGTAAATTATATTTTTTTGCTAGGTAAGTAGGTAGAAAATTGTCTAGTAAGAATCTCTCACTGAAACCTCTCTTTTAAATGACATAAGTCGAGAATGTTAGGGCTATGCATTTTGCTTGAATTAGTTCCTACCATTTTCTATAGCTGATTTGTTCTACTCTGGGCATATAGATAAGTATAAATAAGCTTGGAGGTCATTTACTTCATATGTTGCACATATGACATAGTGGTGTCCTTATCTGTATACATATCATGTCAGTACCCGTGTCCCTATTCTTGAAACATAGGTAACTACTTTTTTACATATTTGAAAATGTATGTATGTCGTATCCATGTGTGTCCTAATCCGTGTCTATATACGTGCAACATTGTTTACTTCTCATGGTATCCTATATATTTTCTTTCTCCTCTTTCCCTGTCAATGATTTTGTACATTTAAGAGGATTATTTATGGATTGTATCATTCGCATGGTGATTTTTATACATGCATGATAACTAATTCTTAGTTTCTTTCTACTTTGACGAATGTGTATTAAAAATTCTCTAACTTTTTTTCCAAAATTTCTGTTATTTTTTTAAAATTTTAGTCTTGTTATGGGAAACGTTGATGTCCCCAGAGAAACGTGCTCCCGTCGCCGGAAAAACGAGCCTCCAAGTAAGAATCTCTGAATCGAAGTTCTTACTGCGATTCGTTGACCTCCGAGGAATTTCTGGCTTCTAAGACTTTATTATACTTTTCCTATGTTTTAATATTATGCTTCCAATCACATGGATTTCTTCTAAGAGAGGTATTCACAGTTAGTTATGGTTACTTAGGTTGGCTCTTCATTTTCAGTTACTACTGTAAAAGGGGAGGTTGAGCTGATAATTCTAATTAGTAGTAGCACCTGTACACACAGCTTGCTATCTAAATCCACGATCAATGTTGAACAGTGTACTCTGATTGGTCTCCCCCCGTGTACCTGATCTCTTCCAGCCCTAATATTAATTCCTTGGCCCCTATTTTTAGCCTTTGGGACAATATGCTGAAACTATCAAATGTTCTGACAACGCCTTAGAATTATATGTATATTCTACCACCCTCATTTGTTTTTTCAAGTTATGCATAAACGGACTAGGTCTCTATTATGTTGTTCATGACAACAGTGAAACTTTTTGCCCTACCCTTCGCATTTGGTGACAGATTAGAGAACATATAAGGCTTCTTTTGCAAAAGAAAAAGGTTGAGCTAACTTGATACTAGAGTGGGTGTTCAATGGTGTGATACATTGTACTTCATTGGGCATGAGCATGTGTGTGCCGGTGCCCCAGCTCTTTGGCGCTTTAGATGCAGTTTGCATTATTGCATCGTCGAACAAGTTGTCTTGAATGAGCCCAAAATCTTTTTGCCATAACCATCTAGCTTCTTTGACTTGGTAGTTGATTATGTAGTCAACTATTGTAAGTGTTTGCCTACATTGTTGCACTTCTCCAACCTGAAAGACCCATCACTTACCAATAGTATGTAAATGTGCCTTGCCTTTGAATAATAATAGCATACTATGTTTATATCTTTAAAAATAGATCTACTCCATAGCAATACCAAATATCTCCCCTCTCTCTCTCTCTCTCTCTCTCTCTCTCTCTCTTTTGTGATCCAACAATATACTGATTTAGGCTGTGGCAACCCTAAACCATTGATTTTGTGGACTAAGTATTGAACTCAAGATCTCCTGCTTAGTCTCACAATTTTAACAACTGAACCATCCATTTCTAGCTGAATTTGAAAATAAAGAAAATAACATGACAAGGACTATAGAAAGAAACTGAAAAGTGTACTGCAACCAATTCTCAACATTCCAAATCTATGGTTGTGGTGTCTGACTTTATCTTAGGAAGCAAGTTCACCGGAACCCTTCATTTTAGTGGACTCAAATATTGTCTTAAAGAATGATCGACTCAAGAGTCAGTCAGGCTTCTTTCTTTATTTTGCTTCACCACAAACTAATCAGTACTTACTCGAACTTCTTTTGTATTTTTTAGATATTCATTGTTGGTTCCCACAAGTTTGCATGGTCACGCCAGCAATAGCTGCCTCCATATAATAGAACATTAGTAAAGAACCGGGAAGCATGGACACTCCAAAAAAAGTCTTGGCTGTGTCATGTCGGACGCATATCAGATGCATATCGGACACATTGTGGACACTCCAAAACATACTAGAACACACCAAAATGGGTGCCATGTCTGTGTCGCGGTGTCCTTACAGTGTAGTCCACGTGTCCTTGCAATATTGGTAAACAAATTCCCAGAAAGGCACTCCTTTGTAGAAGGGTATTGGAAGTAACGAGACTTCCATGCTCCATGATGCCAACATGCTGGATTATATCCTCCTACAGTGGAATGTCTTCGATGATCAAAATAAATTAAATTGAAACAATTTTGTTTTTTCCCCATTTCTAGTTCAATATATAAACTCCTTTCCTCTCATTTTCCCCCCCATTCTATTAGGAACACAAAACTCTAGCAAATCTTAGTTCTTGCTCCACCTTCAATTCCCTCAAATTTTCTTTCAATTGGAGAATTGGAGCTTTGGAGCGCAATGAGGCTTGGAGGGAGTGTCAAGGAAGAGGAATTGTGTCCTACTCTTCCCTTCCGTATCCAAATTCGTGGGTTTCCATTGGAGACTCATTTCCAATTGGTAATTTTCGTTTTTTCCCCAAATTCTATTTTATAAATCACAAATTAGAATCCTAGGAACCCTCAAATAGGAGAAATTGACTTCCTAATAGGTATACTAGTTGGTGGTGGGTTCTTTTCCAATAGAATTATGATTTTATTGATTTGAATGATGATTTTTGTGATGATTTTAATATAATTACGAATTTATGACACCAAGTGTTTGACACAAGTCCTCAAATGAATTCTTGTGTCCAAATTGATATGTGATTGTGTCTACGTGTCCTAAATATGATATGTATGCTCGTGTCATGATGAATGTAGGTGATTTTGGTGATATGGATATGTAGAATTGGATATTTTGGTGTTCTTGTGTCATTGTGTGTCCAACTTCTTTTTGTATCTAAATTTCTAGATCTAATTAGTTTTCAAACCTAATTCATATATCAAATTGTGTTCTATATATTTTTGTAATCAAAATCTAGGTGTATGGGTATTATTATTGAGTATCATGAGTAATTGGTGTATTTGAGAGCCATTGGTATCCATTTTCTCTAATTTGATTTAAACCTCTTAATTATATATATACTATAGTTCTATGTGTTATTTGTGGGTTGTTCATTATAGTGAGGATGATTATTTTGGTGTTAGAAGAGAGTATCATGAGCGCATCATGAGATTGAAGAGTATCCTAGCTTAGTTCTCACTAGATGTTAAGCGTTTGAGGAAATATTTATGCATGCGATAGGTGTGGTGGTGGTGTTGGTGGAATGAGTTATGCAGCAGGGATTGATGAATCTGTGTGACAGTGAGGAGGCAACATGTGTAAGTTGGGCACAACAGAAGTTAGAACAGGGATCAGCAGCAGCACTGTTTGTGCATGTCTGTGTTAGCTAGTGTGGCAGTGTGCAGAGGTGTGTGTCTGTGAGTTGGTGTGGATGTGCAGTGTTGGGCAAGGTAGGAATGGACATAGGTCACAGCAGCAGTGGAAATACAGAAGAGTCGGGCACAGCAAGAATAACAGCAGCAACAATTAGGAACTTATTGACAGCAGCAGCATGTGAAGAACCCAGTAGCACAGGTGCAATCTCAGGTGAAGTAAAGGAATGGCAGTAACAACAATAGTTGCAAGGGGGTTGGAGGCAATGTAGTGGGTGCATTGTGGATGTCTGTGTTGAAGAAGTCTGTGTAAGAGATGAGGTAAGGTATTATGTTAAATAGATATTGGTATTGAAGATACCAATTAGTCACAGGTATCCATGGGTGATGTGAGGTTGAGGGTAAGTTAAGGGTGTCTAGTCCTAAGTTAATAAGTGTGAGTATCCTAGAAGTATCCAGGTTATAGGAATTGAGGATCGAGTTAAGATATAAATAAGCATTGATTATGAGCTAAGGTATCATGGGAATTAACCAAGGTATTGGATATTAGATAAGGTATAGCAAGGTAAATGGTAAATATTAGGATACGGGTTAAACTACTAAGATAACGGGCTAGGTACTTGATCTAGGCTAAGGTATTCCTAAGTTGATCAGAGATAAGTGTATATTAGCTAGTATTGACCTAGATTACTTAGTTTGACCTAGAGTTGATCTAGAGACCAGTTTTATTTGATATCGATATACGTGTTTGATAGGCTACATGCATGTCGAAGTATAGTTTAGCGTTGTCGCAAATTTTGGGACATCGTGTTGTATCGACGTACGTATAGGAATACGCGTATCGAAACTCATATAATGGCCTAAACGTACGTATGATAACACGATGTACAAGACCCTCACAACGTAATAGAAAGTAGCAGGGTACATGGTTATTTGCACGTTGCCCACTGCCATGCGACTGTTGGATTGTTGGTATGTACATCACAATATTAGTTGATGTTGTGCGACGATCTTATCCTTTTATATTAAGTAGATTGGTTGTGTTCACTATAAGAAATTTTACAACGTTTAAAAAACGTTGTAAAAGGACTTTTACAACGTTTAATAGAAGGTTGTTATATCCAGGGTTGTAAAAGAGGAGGATATTTTTCACAACGTTTGTTCGAACGTTGTGAATATGTTGTAGAAGTTCTTCCCACAACAATTTACAAACGTTGTTGAAATTTATAAAATTTGACAAAAATCTTTCTACAACGTTTTTTTAAGTATTATAAAAATAATTTTATGATAAACGCAATTCTACTTTACACAAGTCTATATCCACAGTTTAAAGTTGCATGTTCTATAGCAGTACGTTACATAAATAAAATTATTCTCTTTATCTATCTTTATTTTTTCTTTTATTAGAATGCATCTAACTCATAGCATAAACTAAACATAAATCATCCATTTCATTATTACGAAGGTAAACGAGAGAATGATCAAAACCACCCACCTAAAAGAACTCATATTTGCCTCGACCGAGCAAATCTTTGAATAAATCCTCTACATGCAACTAAGTCCAAATGGTCCTTCGATCCAACAAACAATCTCAGTATACCATAGGGAGAGGGGCATAAGGTAATTCATGGGTCTACAACTGATTCACTCACTTATGTAACTATATTGAATTTCTATTTTGATAAGATAATTACATGTGAGACCACCCTCGAACCTTAGTCAAACCTTTGACAGTTCCATAGACTCATATTTTGCCACATACAAAGACAACATACCCAAAATTCTAATTATGGAAAATTTTCCATGTATCCAGTATATTGCCGGTCTACTACGGTCAATAATTGCCGACTAAGCTATTATATTGACCATTGGTAACTTATTTTTGTGTAGGAAAGCTGCGATTGGGTGTGTGTCATGGATCCCTGAGTTGGCAGACATTCAATGGCTCCAAATTACCATTACACACACTCTCTCACACACTTTATACTATTTTTCTCACTTTTCTTTATTCTTTCCATTCTCTTAAACCACCATAGCTTCTCCCTTTCTCTCTTCTCTTCACCAAGCCAACCATAGGAGCTGGACCTAAGTCGGAACAAGCCTTGAGGCCGAGATTGTGGTCTCTGGATCCCTCTAAGAGGAGTAGTAGAAGACCTAAAGCTAAGGGAAACTAGTTTGGAGGCAAGTACATCTTGCATTTATACGGATAATTAAATTTTTATGAAAGTTTTCATTCTATCTACTGTTGTTACTTATTCTTATATTCATTCTACTATTTTCCTATGATTTTTAGTTCGTTTCATCAATTGGTTTTGGATTTTGAGTATGATTTGTACATGGGTTATACTTTGGGGATAAATCCTAGAACTAAGGATAAAACTATGGATTAAATGGAGTAAATGTGCTTTGAACCCAAGTTATAGTTTCTAACATGCAGTAGGAACCCCATCATAGTTCGCCTTGTTGCTAAGAACTAATATTTGGAGTTTAGAATCCATTTGGATCCCAAAATGCTAAAATCCCGAGCTGATTTTTTTATTTTATAAGTGCATGTGTATATCGATAGCATACATTTGATATACCGATTAGGCAATAATTCCTTCCAGTAGACCCAATACATGTTCTAACGGAGAATAGTGTATCAACGGTATACTGCCAGTATACCTCTGGCATGTAATTTTTAGGATAACTCCTAGATTTATGCTTCGTTTTGCTGTGCTGGCATTTAGCCTTCTTCTAAACATTTCCTATTGACTTCCCATTGTCCCTTAGTCCTGGTATTCAAAAATTGTTTACCTTTCAGTGGCTTCGCCACCCTTGGCTAGCCCGTTTTGTCGAGCTTTCCCACCTTTAGCTGGACCAACCAAGTGGACTATGCGTTTCCCTCGATTTTCAGTCTTCTGAATCTATCCACCTTCACTACCAAAATAAGACATATTAGCGACGCCTAAAAACGTCACTAATATGTAAATATACGTCGATAAAATAAATAGCGACGTATTTAGCGACGTCCAGGTGATGTCGCGTATTTCATACCCGCTAACGATAAAAACATTGCTATAGCGATGTATATTAGCGACAACATAACGTCACGGATGATTTTAACATTGGCGACGTAGAGCGGCACAACGTCGTTAGTTAGTGACGTCGCCTATGTTGCTAAAAGTCGCTGACAATTTTGACATCAACGACGTTTCCTTGGTTGCTAAACGTCTTTGATGGTTTTAAAATTGGCGACATTGGCGTGTTGCTAAACGTCGCTGATGGTTTTAAAATTAGTGACATTTTTTGACTATTAGCGACGTCTAAGATACAGCTTAGCGACATTCTGATACACGTTAGCAACGTCTTATTATGTCGCTGATAGTCGCAGAATGTCGCTGATTGTCGTTATCTACAAAAAAAAATAGCATGCAATTTGTAAAATAGTTTCCAACAAAAATCTGCCTGTAATTATAAAATCACAGTTTATATAAATAGACCCGGAGCAACCCTTCATTGAATTCTCTAGGTTCGCCGACCCCTTCAGTGGAACACTCAACACCGGTAAATTCACATACAGTTAATATGAATAATAAAGTAAACTCACATATAAAGAAATTACAAACTTGCATTACACTAAATACTACGTCCCAAGAAGTAGATACATGAATGTAAAATACATGTCACATACGTCTCATCAAAATAATGTCATAGAAAGTATGAAATAAATACATCAAAGACCCAAGAATGGGCCAATACACACAAACATACTAAAATCTGTCATATACGTCTCATCAAAAAACAATGTCACATACGTCTCATCAAAAAATTACGTCGCTAAATTTTAAAAAATAGTAGCATTTACGATTCCTTCCATTATCTGTTTCCATTGTACGTAACAGTAGTTGTACATCGCTAAATGTCGCCAATAACGAATTATTATGACATCCATTAATGGAGTCGCTAAATTTACAAAATCTAGTGACGTTTGTTTATGACGTCGCTAATTGGTCGTATTTTGGTAGTGCTTCGTGTCCAATACTGAAGCTGTCACTACCACATTCCTAGATGAGGATATTTTTTTTATTTTTTATTTATTATATTTAGTGATTAAATATTTATATATTGTGCTACTAATTATTTATTATGTGTTGTGCTATTTATTTATTAGTTAGTGGGCTAGCCTAATTATTGGACTTGACACCAGTGGATCCAATAGGACTAGCCATGACACATTGAGCCCAACATTGGGCTAGGCTCATTAGACACATTCCCTTTAGTTTATTAAGGAGATTAGAATTTATTTTTATTAGTTTAGAAGATTCCTAATATTGTCCTACTTAATTAAACATCATAACTAGCTAGTGAGGGTACATTGGACAATGTAAATTGCTTGGAGGAGGGGCTAGAGGGGGCCGACCACATGAATGGGTCTTTCTCTCTCTCTCCTTTAATTATTTTATTTTATTTTAGATCCCTAATTGTGTTCTTTTCCAAATCACTTCATCCCTCCACCAAATTTATTCCAAATCTTTCATTCCCTTTCATTTTCATCATCTAAGGAGCATTGGGGCTTGGATTACAAGGAGCACTTGGAGAAGGAGGAATTGGCTAGGATCTTGTGTCCTAATTGTGTCCATTTGAGCAATTCATTGGGAATCCATCTTCCAATAGGTAAAATTCTGATTTCTCCTATAACTTAGACTCTAATTTATTCATTTGACCATTACGAATCCGTCATTGGTTTAGGGCTACCCATAGGAACAAGAACTAGGTTCATATGAGCTATATTGTGAAAGTTACATTGACTTTTATGGGCAAATTGGGAAAAATTCGAGTTTGGGCCATTAGGTGTTTGATATAATGTCTCTCTAGTGATTTTAGAGTGATATACATGATTCAGAAGGGCGTACGTGTCCACAATTGGATAAGGTGAGTGCGTGTTGCGATATATCGTGATACAGTATCGTGGGAGGGGTATTTGCATGGGTAGTGACATCTAGCATGCCAAATTCTTCATGTTGCATCTTAATATCTATAATATATATTATATATACTATATTTAGTATTTTGGTTATGTTGCATGAGCTTGGGGAGAGTATCGTGAGGTTTTGGGTGAGTATCGCAAGTGTATCATGAGTGTATATTGCGATACTTTGGATCGCACACCAAGTGTTTGATTTGTGGTTGAGATGAGCTCATATAGTGTATTATATGTATATGTCTTTGTATTTGGATATTAGTATATATATAGGAGCTTATACTTTAGTATATGTATATATGTATGATTGTGTGTGTGTGTGTGTGTGTGTGTGTGTGATAGTGGTGTGAAGCATGGGGTATTGGGCAAACAAATGTGCTAGCTGTGGTGTGTGCAGGGGGTGTAGGTAGTTGCTGTGAAGCCTGGGGTCGAGAGCAGGGAGGTTGGTTGGTGATGTGATGTATATGAGAAGGGTGCTGATGATGGTGGTATGTTCAGTGATGAACTAAACTAAAAAGGGGGAACTTAAGGTCTGTTTCCACTTGAAGTCAGTGAAGCACTGGCAACAACAGTGATAAGTGGGATGTCGGGTTTGATATGCAAGCATCAGGGTGTCGGGTTCAAGAACAGAGAGCAGCAGTAGTAGCTACAAAGAAGGAAGAATAACATCAGTAGCAGCAACGGTATCAATATGCAATAGAGGGGTGAGTTAGTTATCTAATGTGCATCATTTGAGCACACATTAGTTGCACAGTTCACTGATACCAAGTAGTGCTATGAGTGTGTGTGTGTCTAAGATGGGTTACGAGTTAGTGTAGAAGAGTAGTGCATGGGTGGGTGGACTGGAGGTAATATCTTGACCTGTCACACCCAATCCCAAAATACACGAGACCAGTCCATGTGGCAATGGCCAGCTAATACGACTCCGAAGGATTTTCCAATTTAATGGACCCGACAAAGCGTACTACGCTGTCCTAAAATACTATCAAGTCTAATATGCTATGCTAACAAGCAATAGGTAAACAACTAATCTCATCCACAGAAACAATATAATAATGACTGAAGTAAGTGCTGGTAAATGAAATACAAAGAGTTTGAATATCCATAATACATCTGAAATAGTCTGATGGGGACAAATCTACTGAAATACAACGATGGAATAAAAGTACGAAAAGTAGTAAGATAACTAGACTAGAGCATCAACTAGTTAGATAAAGATACTCTATCCCAAAGCAGCGGTTGTCACGCCCCAGTCCCAAAATACGTAGGACTAGGAATACGTAACACGCCAGCCGTATGTATACGAACTCCAATGTATGGAAACCATATACACACGTACGCTGTACATGAATATCCAATCCACAGTGGTAATATATGTCACAACAAGTCACACGCAGTTCTATATCTCATCCACAGCACAAATAAGGGATAAATGGAAATCAATAACTGAATATCAAAGAAGCAGTCTCAAATAGTAATCTCAAAGTGTGATAGTCGGGTGGAAACAAATCCACTGCAATTCGACTATAATAAACTACTAAAGAGAGAAGAGAATAAACTCTAATATAAGAATAAATGTCTAGAAAAGAATAGCAACTAAAATCTCTAAACAGCTGCAATGAATCACATATAATCAGAAGGTAAGATCGTCTCAGACTGATAGGTAGCGTCAGGTCCAGGTCCAGGTCCATACTCCTGCGGGTACTCCTGCTCATCTATATCTGGAAAGGGACCAGGTCCTCAGAGGGACGTAACAAGATACAAATGGTACATGCCAATAAAGTACTGAAAATAAATATCAATTGGGTCGCCTAACCGTCTAAGTGAATGCAGTTAAGAATACCTTTCCCCACAAGTGAGCTATCTGGCTGAAAACTGGGATTTGGCATGGTTCTCTTTTGAAGATCCAGGGGCCCAAAGGCACGTCGTCTTTTGAAAGGCGGAGGCCCGCCAATGTACATAATATATATATATATATATATATATATATATATATATATATATATATATATATATATATATATATATATATATATGGGTCATCACCACCCGTATCTCCAGCGGAGAATCCGGGCGTCACAGAAAAAGTGCAAAGGAGCTCAAATGCGGTACTTGTTGTTCTCCCCACCCAATGCTCTAAGCATGTCATGTCCATGACACGATAAACCTCTAATAACCGCCAGGTCTACTAGCATGCAAAGTTTCTATTGGCAGTTATCCCTATCCGTCGCACGACCCATACGTACCAGTGGCCAGCCGAATACGCAAGTCCGTGTCCTACATGTGACTCACACTTGTGTAAGAATAGTGTCATGGCCAATGAAACATAAATGCCTCATGAAGATGGGGTAGTCTCATAAAATAGGTCCAATGCATATATATAAATAAAAACATAGTACGACGACACCGTCGTTGCACCCAAGTTTCCTTGGACGCGCAGTTTATATAGCAGTTAAAATAAATGAACTAAATAAACAGAAAATAAACATGCATGCCTCATATGGAATGTAAAAACAGTACAATGGCAAGGTATACTTGCCTGGCAAGAAATCTGTAAAGTGTACGCGCCCGAATGTCAAGGACACGGAACCTGGAACTAAGGACTCCGAACAAACGTCTCCGGATGCTGAAATAAACATCACCAACGTTTCCGGAATGAGCAAAATAGCTAAAAAACACATCCCTTTCGTCCAATTTGAACACAGGGGCAAAACGGTAATTTTGAGCAAAAGTGGGGTCCACGTGTGGCCCACTTTGCACCGAAAAGCGTGCCGAGGGTAACAGTCTCTAAATGGGACAAACTATAGGTCAAACAACTCTAGATGTCAATACGAACCCAACGGTATGTCCAAATGTGGGTTCCGATGGGCCGAACAAAATTTTGTCCAAAAAGTCAACTGTGGGGCCCGCCAATTGGCGATTTGGTCAACCGTTTCAGAATTGCGGGAAAATTGGGTCACAGGACCAGCGCGTTACCACGAGTCCAGTGGCGCAAGTTTCGTCGCAATCTGACAAGCGTGCACAAAATACGTGCGAGTTCTACAAAAGTTGCGACACGGGGTGTGTCTGCGGATATGGCCTGATTTCGGCGCGCACACGCGTCCGAATCAGTCCCCACGAATTTTCACGTGTCCGGTTACGCTGCATGCACCATTCGGTACACTTGGTACATGGCGGGGCGGTCCCGTTTGGCGGGGCGCGCTCCGTTTTCCAATTTTTGGAAATCTGAAAAAGTGGGTGCGCGCAGTTTTGTGACGAATATAATTTTGTCCACAGCAACTAATAGCATAGGGTTATTTAACAAAAAATAAACTAGGTCAAGTATTCTACAGGTATAAAAAAGAATCACCGAATTCGAATCTCTGTGGTGGGAGATACGAACTCGGCAATATGGGTGGTCACCGCAGTTTTCTGCGATCCCAGAATTGGGTCTGCTCCGTCCACTTTGGACGCTGTTTTTCACCTAGGGGTACACGTTTTCCGAGGTTGGCTATAAAACAACTATGGAAGAGGGTTAAGGGGTGATCATACCGGTGAAGACGGAACAGCGTTTGGTTGAGCGAGTCGACGGAAAATCACTCCGGAGCGAAGGTGCCTCGAGTGGGAATCTACAGGGCGCGAGGTCGGAGTCGTCGGGATGGTTGGATGGCTTGGCGGGGCTTCTCTGGCTGCGGTGACGGCTCTAGATGGGAAGAGGAGGTCTGGAGATTTAGGTTAGGGTTTTTGAGAGACAACTATATATATATATATATATATATATATATATATATATATATATATATATATATATATATAATAGGGGAGAGAAGGGGATTGGTTCGGCCAAAGGGTCTGGAACAAGTTATTAAAGGGGTCGGGTTTGACTTATGCAAAGTTGCTGGATGGGGGGGGGGGGGGCGTTGTCTTGCAGCAAGTTATTTGCTGAAGGGAATAAGTGCTTGCTAAGGAATGGTTACTAAAGTAGTATTGCTAGTTGTTATTATTATTATTATTATTATTATTATTAAATTCTCATTTAATAATTTCTTTTCTTAATATTTTCTTAATCTTTTCTTTTCCTATTAATATATATATATATATATATATATATATATATATATATATATATATATATATATATATATATATTTGTATATATATATAATATATATACTCATAGAAAAATTCTAGATTAGGATAATGCACACCATTAGGCTAGCAACAGCTTAAGGGGTCTCCTACATGGAATAAATTTCGAAAAATTCCTGATGGTCCCGTAAGTCATCTAAGTGCCCGAACACCTAACATAAAAATTATTAAAAAATCTATTGCTCCTATTTAGCACATAATTACCATAATTTAATTAATAATTAATAAATAAAGGGGTATATACGATTTTCTAGGAAGGGAGTTTTACATTCTACCCAACTTGTAAAAATTTCGTCCTCGAAATTAAAATTAAGCCACGATAGAATGCAAGGATGGTATAAGATATAAATTAACAATGTAAATTCATACCTTGGTCTGCGAATAGGTTCGGAAAACCCTTGCGCATGTCGTCCTCGCGCTCCCAAGTTGATTCTCCTGGAGCGCCATGCCTCCATGCTACGCGAACCAAGGGAATAGACTGGTTCCTCAACACTTTCTCTCGACGATCAAGGATTCCCACGGGTTGCTCTTGGTATGACAAGCTCGGCCCAATGGTGATCTCTGAATGGTCGAGAACATGACTGCTGTCTGTCACATATCGCCTGAGCTGCGACACATGGAATACGTCATGTACTCCCTCCAGTAAAGGTGGTAGCGCAAGTCGATATGCCACCTCTCCAATTCTCTCGAGCACGTCAAATGGTCCAATATACCTTGGACTCAACTTGCCGCGCCCTCCGAATCGGATGGTGCCTCTAGTCGGTGATATCCTCAAGAAGACGTGATCGCCCTCTTTGAACTCCAAGGGACGACGATGAAGGTCTGCCCACTGCTTCTGCCTGTCTTGCGCTGCTCGCAAGTGTCCCTGAATCTTCTTGACTGTCTCTACGGTGTTGACCACCAACTCGGGTCCCAAAATCTGACGTTCTCCTACGTCACTCCAACACACAGGAGACCTACATTTTCTTCCATACAATGCTTCAAACGGAGCCATCTGAATACTCGCTTGATAGCTATTGTTGTAAGAAAACTCTACAAGATGTAAGTGGTCCTCCCATGATCCTCCGAAGTCTAACATGCAAGCCCTCAACATATCTTCCAATGTCTGAATAGTACGCTCCGACTGCCCATCTGTCTGCGGGTGGTAAGATGTACTAAACTTCAGACGAGTACCAAGACTCTCTTGCATGCTCCTCCAAAAGTGCGATGTGAAACGCGAATCTCTGTCCGATACAATGCTGACTGGTATGCCGTGCAATCTCACGATCTGTCTCATATATAAGTCAGCTAAAGCTTCTGTAGACTGACCCACTCTAAAAGGTATAAAATGGGCTGACTTGGTGAGTCGGTCCACTATTACCCACACTGCATCTCTCCCACTTGGACTCTTGGGAAAACCCGTGACGAAGTCCATAGTGATGTGCTCCCACTTCCATTCTGGAATCAGAAGTGGTTGCAATAATCCTACTGTCCTCTGATGCTCCGCCTTCACTTGTTGACATACCAGACATTTAGCTACAAAGCGAGCTATCTCTCTCTTCATCCCATGCCACCAAAAGTGTTGTCGCAAGTCACGATACATCTTGGTGCCTCCAGGATGAATAGAATAAATCGAACTATGAGCCTCTGCCATCAGCTCCTGTCGAATCTCTCCATTTGGAACATAAAGACGATCACCACATCGTAATGTCCCATCCTCGTGAATGCGCAATCCTGTCTGCTCTCCGGCCTCTGTCCTTTCCTTTAGTCTCCTGAATCTGGCATCTGTAGGCAAAGATGCCTTAATCCTCTCTACCAATGATGATTGAACTTGTAAGTTGGCTAGTGTCCCATCTGTTCCGGGTAGTATCACTTCAATGCCAAGCTCTTGCAAGTTCTCCAATAGTTCCCTCTGTGCTGTCAAGAAGTAAGCTGCTGGCTTCCGGCTTAACGCGTCTGCTACCACGTTAGCCTTGCCTGGATGATAATGTAGCTCTATCTCGAAATCTTTCATCAACTCGAGCCATCGACGTTGCCTCATATTTAACTCCTTCTGCGTGAAGACGTACTTGAGGCTTTTGTGGTCTGTATAGATTTTCACTCGTTCCCCATATAAGTAACGTCTCCATAGCTTCAGGGCAAATACAACGGCTGCAAGTTCCAAGTCATGAGTCGGATAATTCTTCTCATGTACTCGTAACTGCCTAGATGCATATGCAATCACCTTGCCATGCTGCATCAATACGCATCCTAAGCCTTTTCCTGATGCGTCACTGTAGATCACATAACCTCCTGATCCTGACGGAATCGTCAATACTGGTGCTGTAGTCAGTCGTTTCTTTAACTCTTCAAAGGCTGCTTGACACTCGTCAGTCCATATAAATTCTTGATCCTTACAAGTCAAACGAGTCATAGGTGCCGCTATTCTTGAGAAGTTTTCCACGAACCGTCGGTAATATCCCGCAAGTCCAAGGAAACTCCTCACCTCTGCTGCTGATTAAGGAACAGGCCATGTCTCAACTGCTGAGATCTTCTCCGGATCAACAGAAATACCATCTCCTGTAACAACATGTCCAAGAAATGAAACTCTGTCCAAGAAGAACTCACATTTGTTGAGCTTAGCATATAACTGCTCTCTCCTCAAAGTCTCTAGAACAATCCGCAGGTGCTCCTCGTGCTCCTCGTGGCTCTTCGAATAGACAAGTATATCATCTATGAAGACGACCACGAACTGGTCCAAGTACTGGTGGAAGACTCGATTCATCAAGTCCATGAAGATCGCTGGAGCATTGGTCAATCCAAATGGCATGACCAAAAACTCGTAGTGCCCATATCTTGTTCTGAATGCGGTCTTCGAAATGTCCTGCTTCCGTACCTTCACTTGGTGATATCCCGATCTCAAATCTATCTTCGAGAATACCTTAGCTCCACTGAGTTGATCAAACAGGTCATCAATGCGTGGCAATGGATATTTGTTCTTCACTGTCACTGCATTCAAGGCTCGGTAGTCAATGCACATACGCACTGACCCATCCTTCTTGGGTACAAACAACACTGGTGCTACCCAGGGTGATGCACTCGGTCGGATGAAACCTTTCTCCTCTAGCTCTTTTAACTGTGCCTTCAGCTCGTCCATCTCCTTCTTCGCCAGTCTGTAAACATGCGATGCTATAGGTGCTGCTCCGGGTGCTAGTTCAATTGAAAACTCTACGTCTCTGTCTGGGGGTAGTCCTGGCAAATCCTCTGGAAAGACGTCTAGAAATTCTGAAATAATAGGGTGATAGACAATATCGTCCATTGTGAGCTGCATACCATCAAGGATTTCTTTGGATCCTCGGACAAACTCAAGTTCAGGCTGGCCTGGTACCCTAAAAAGAATGCTTCCTCCAAAGCAATCGAAGAAAGCGTGGTTCTTGCTCAGCCAGTCCATTCCAAGCACAATATCAAAAGTTGGCATAGGAAGGACTAAGAGTTGGGCATTCATCTCTCTGCCACGTATCACTATAGGGCCCGATCTACAAACTCGACTAACTGGTACAACTCCTCCTCCGGTTAGAATTCTAACACAACTAGATAATGGTGTAGAAGCAATGTTGTGTTTGGCAATAAAACTAGATGATATGAATGAGTGGGTGGCTCCCGGTCCGGTCATCTGCTGAGCTGGCTTTGGTGCTAGAAGCGCTAATCTCTGAACTGGCGGTGGAAGTGTCTGCTGCATGTGGCAGTCTTTCACCATGTGCTGTCCAGAGCCACATCTCCTACACTGACCCAAGCGGGTCCGACAATCTCTCGCAACATGTCCGATCCTCCCACAATAATTACATTGGGGTTTCTCCGGAATCTGGTACGGTGCTGCTCGGTGTTGCTGATGTTGTTGTGCCAAGGGACGTCTGATAGGTCCCCCCTGTTGTGTCCTGGCTAGTCCCTGCTGTATCCTTGCTGATCCTTGTTGTGTCCTCAGCTGACCTCCTTTTCCTCTGCTAATGGTTTCCTGAAATCTGGCCTCTGTCAGTAGTTCAGCATAAGAGACTCGGGACTGCGAGCTTGTATAATGTTGTAGCTCCTGGGTTAGTCCTCGATGAAATCTCTTAGCCTTAGCCAAGTCATTTGGTATCAAAGCAGCGCCATATTTGCTGAGTCGACTAAACTCGGCATCATACTCGTCCACGGTTCGGTTCCCCTGCTCCAAGTGAAGAAACTGATCATACAAGGTGTCCCTGACAGTGTCCGGGAAATACTTTCCTTCAAAGCACTCCAAGAACTGCTCCCAAGTCTGGTAAGTACCCAACTGGCGCTCCATGGATTTCCACTAGTGATGAGCATTACCATCTAGAAGCGTCCGTACACCCGTCATCCATAGGTCCGTCGGTAACTGTGATGCCTCCAGTAGCTTCTGCGTGTGAGTGATCCAGTTGGTAGTCTCCTCCGGGCTCTCAGTGCCCTTGTACTGCCTTGCACCCATCTGAACAAATTTTTTTACTGATCCAACCCTAGCTCGAGGTACTGGAGCTAGTGCTTGGGCCGGTACAGTAGCCTGTGCAGCCATCCTCTCCAGTGCTGCCAAAAATTCTTGCCTCTGCTCGGCTGCCTGCTGCCTCTGTTCCTGTATCATCATCTGAAAGAATTGGAACATCTGCGCTTGGCCATCTTGCGGTACTGGGTGGGTGGACTGGAGGTAATATCTTGACCTGTCACACCCAGTCCCAAAATACACGAGACCAGTCCATGTGGCAATGGCCAGCTAATACGACTCCGAAGGATTTTCCAATTTAATGGACCCGACAAAGCGTACTACGCTGTCCTAAAATACTATCAAGTCTAATATGCTATGCTAACAAGCAATAGGTAAACAACTAATCTCATCCACAGAAACAATATAATAATGACTGAAGTAAGTGCTGGTAAATGAAATACAAAGAGTTTGAATATCCATAATACATCTGAAATAGTCTGATGGGGACAAATCTACTGAAATACAACGATGGAATAAAAGTACGAAAAGTAGTAAGATAACTAGACTAGAGCATCCTAGATAAAGATACTCTATCCCAAAGCAGCGGTTGTCACGCCCCAGTCCCAAAATACGTAGGACTAGGAATACGTAACACGCCAGCCGTATGTATACGAACTCCAATGTATGGAAACCATATACACACGTACGCTGTACATGAATATCCAATCCACAGTGGTAATATATGTCACAACAAGTCACACGCAGTTCTATATCTCATCCACAGCACAAATAAGGGATAAATGGAAATCAATAACTGAATATCAAAGAAGCAGTCTCAAATAGTAATCTCAAAGTGTGATAGTCGGGTGGAAACAAATCCACTGCAATTCGACTATAATAAACTACTAAAGAGAGAAGAGAATAAACTCTAATATAAGAATAAATGTCTAGAAAAGAATAGCAACTAAAATCTCTAAACAGCTGCAATGAATCACATATAATCAGAAGGTAAGATCGTCTCAGACTGATAGGTAGCGTCAGGTCCAGGTCCAGGTCCATACTCCTGCGGGTACTCCTGCTCATCTATATCTGGAAAGGGACCAGGTCCTCAGAGGGACGTAACAAGATACAAATGGTACATGCCAATAAAGTACTGAAAATAAACATCAATTGGGTCGCCTAACCGTCTAAGTGAATGCAGTTAAGAACACCTTTCCCCACAAGTGAGCTATCTGGCTGAAAACTGGGATTTGGCATGGTTCTCTTTTGAAGATCCAGGGGCCCAAAGGCACGTCGTCTTTTGAACGGCGGAGGCCCGCCAATGTACATAATATATATATATATATATATATATATATATATATATATATATATATATATATATATATTTGGGTCATCACCACCCGTATCTCCAGCGGAGAATCCGGGCGTCACAGAAAAAGTGCAAAGGAGCTCAAATGCGGTACTTGTTGTTCTCCCCACCCAATGCTCTAAGCATGTCATGTCCATGACACGATAAACCTCTAATAACCGCCAGGTCTACTAGCATGCAAAGTTTCTATTGGCAGTTATCCCTATCCGTCGCACGACCCATACGTACCAGTGGCCAGTCGAGTACGCAAGTCCGTGTCCTACATGTGACTCACACTCGTGTAAGAATAGTGTCATGGCCAATGAAACATAAATGCCTCATGAAGATGGGGTAGTCTCATAAAATAGGTCCAATGCATATATATAAATAAAAACATAGTACGACGACACCGTCGTTGCACCCAAGTTTCCTTGGACGCGCAGTTTATATAGTAGTTAAAATAAATGAACTAAATAAACAGAAAATAAACATGCATGCCTCATATGGAATATAAAAACACTACAATGGCAAGGTATACTTGCCTGGCAAGAAATCTGTAAAGTGTACGCGCCCGAATGTCAAGGACACGGAACCTGAAACTAAGGACTCCGAACAAACGTCTCCGGATGCTGAAATAAACATCACCAACGTTTCCGGAATGAGCAAAATAGCTAAAAAGCACATCCCTTTCGTCCAATTTGGACACAGGGGCAAAACGGTAATTTCGAGCAAAAGTGGGGTCCACGTGTGGCCCACTTTGCACCGAAAAGCGTGCCGAGGGTAACAGTCTCTAAATGGGACAAACTATAGGTCAAACAACTCTAGATGTCAATACGAACCCAACGGTATGTCCAAATGTGGGTTCCGATGGGCCGAACAAAATTTTGTCCAAAAAGTCAACTGTGGGGCCCGCCAATTGGCGATTTGGTCAACCGTTTCAGAATTGCGTGAAAATTGGGTCACAGGACCAGCGCGTTACCACGAGTCCAGTGGCGCAAGTTTCGTCGCAATCTGACAAGCGTGCACAAAATACGTGCGAGTTCCACAAAAGTTGCGACACGGGGTGTGTCTGCGGATACGGCCTGATTCCGGCGCGCACACGCGTCCGAATCAGTCTCCACGAATTTTTACGTGTCCGGTTACGCTGCATGCACCATTCGGTACACTTGGTACACGGCGGGGCGGTCCCGTTTGGCGGGGCGGGCTCCGTTTTCCAATTTTTGGAAATCTGAAAAAGTGGGTGCGCGCAGTTTTGTGACGAATATAATTTTGTCCACAGCAACTAATAGCATAGGGTTATTTAACAGAAAATAAACTAGGTCAAGTATTCTACAGGTATCAAAAAGAATCACCGAATTCGGATCTCTGTGGTGGGAGATACGAACTCGGCAATATGGGTGGTCACCGCAGTTTTCTGCGATCCCAGAATTGGGTCTGCTCCGCCCACTTTGGACGTTGTTTTTTACCTAGGGGTACACGTTTTTCGAGGTTGGCTATAAAACAACTATGGAAGAGGGTTAAGGGGTGATCATACCGGTGAAGACGGAACAACGTTTGGTTGAGCGAGTCGACGGAAAATCACTCCGGAGCGAAGGTGCCTCGAGTGGGAATCTACAGGGCGCGAGGTCGGAGTCGTCGGGATGGTTGGATGGCTTGGCGGGGCTTCTCTGGCTGCGGTGACGGCTCTAGATGGGAAGAGGAGGTCTGGAGATTTAGGTTAGGGTTTTTGGGAGACAACTATATATATATATATATATATATATATATATATATATATATATATATATATATATATATATATAATAGGGGAGAGAAGGGGATTGGTTCGGCCAAAGGGTCTGGAACAAGTTATTAAAGGGGTCGGGTTTGACTTATGCAAAGTTGCTGGATGGGGGGGGGGGCGTTGTCTTGCAGCAAGTTATTTGCTGAAGGGAATAAGTGCTTGCTAAGGAATGGTTACTAAAGTAGTATTGCTAGTTGTTATTATTATTATTATTATTATTAAATTCTCATTTAATAATTTCTTTTCTTAATATTTTCTTAATCTTTTCTTTTCCTATTAATATATGCATATATATATATATATATATATTTGTATATATATATATAATATATAATCATAGAAAAATTCTAGATTAGGATAATGCACACCATTAGGCTAGCAACAGCTTAAGGGGTCTCCTACATGGAATAAATTCCGAAAAATTCATGATGGTCCCGTAAGTCATCTAAGTGCCCGAACACCTAACATAAAAATTATTAAAAAAAATCTATTTCTCCTATTTAGCACATAATTACCATAATTTAATTAATAATTAATAAATAAAGGGGTATATACGATTTTCTAGGAAGGGGGTTTTACAGCGGTGTACCCCAAATCACGGAAACTCCTCTGAAAATGCATCAAAGTCCTCAACTGTCAATCCGGTCTCCACTCCTGCTTCGTAGATGGTCGGGTACAAGTGCTCATCCGGATATGAAAAGGAACTAGGTCCTCAGAGGGACGTAACAAGATACAAAAAGTACATGCCATAAAGTAAATACTGTGTAAACTCGAGGGTGAACTAACCAGCTAAGTGAAATGCACTTGAAGACAACCTTGGTACGTATGGGTAGGTAAAAGGTATAAAGCGTAACGTCAAGCAAGAGGCTAAGTATCTGGTATTAGCTGTAAACTGGATGCTAGAAGTATATGTTGAATATATCACCTATCATGATAGCGCGTAGCTAGTAACCTCTGTCGGATATATCAATAAGCATATACGCCCATAACCGGGTAGAACATAGCCTATAACCGGGTAACGCTGAGCCCATATTCGGGTAACACTGAGGCTCACGACCCCGTAGTTTACTCTGAAACTACGGTAGCCAAATGTCTGTCCCATACGCCTACTAATTGTCTTCCCTGCCCAATGCTAATGTACAAGTCGCGAATACGACGTGGACATCTCGTACTATAATGCAAGTCGCTAAAGAACTATTCAACTATGCTAAATATCATCACACGTGCTACTCGCACCGATGACCAGTCATGTGCATAAGTCCGTGTCCTATCATGAACTCACTCTGTGACATGAAATAATGTGTGACAAGGCCTAGGAGTTATAATGATAACTCCACAACATTAGGTGTGTCCACTAGACACTAGGTCAAACACAAGTCCTAACGTCAACACCTTCGTTGACTGCACCCGAGTCATTCTCGGACACGCACAGTTATATAAAAATTAAAGCAATAAACATGTGATATATAATAACTGAATTTAAACAGTACAACAAGGCAATGTATACTGGCCTGGAACTTCGATGTGAACCAGTAAAGCTCCGGAACCCGCAGGCAAGGTAGAACCGTCCTGGGTACCTATGAATATAATAACAATAAATATCAATCGCTATATTACACTACGCTAAGCGTGCACAAGAGTACAACATACGCAACGTCACGAGTCACACGCATTCTAACTAACTGGGTTGGCTAAAGTTGACTAGTCAAAGATTAATAAAGTATGCATACACTAAGTCTACTAGTCACCTAACATTTACAAGTCCTCTAAAGTACAACTTCTCAAATATTATAACCAAAGTTATAACTAGGGTTGGTGTAGGTGCTAAGTTGCTCCTCAAATACATGTGTACTTGGTGTTCTCACACTAGGATTTTCCTACACAAAGTATGTCATCAATATCCTCAACCTTTGTATTTATCAAGTGTCAAATTAAATCAAGTACTTTCTAGTATTCATCCTCATTCCCTATTATTATAAACATGTGCATATCAAAAATAAGTTAGGTTCCATCACTTAACACGTAAATGCCACTTTATTATTCTCTCTAACGTATAATCACTATCCCCTTACAAATTATGTTTGAACTATAATAATCAAGCCTACACAAGTGAATAACCAAATATGAAATTATACACTAAACATGGCATAAACCTCATTCCAACTTGCATTGTCCATCATACATACATGCACGCATCCCTTAAACATGTATACCATCCTAGCATGGTATGAAAATAATCTCTATCATGGTGTTTCACCTATTTAGACTCAAATATGGATGTACATCAAGCTTGGTATAAAAATCATATTCTAGGCATGTATTAACACTTTCCAAACATGTATAAAACCTATCCCCTCAAGTGTATATATTCTAAATTATACCTACTAAACAAACAAGGTGCAAACAAGTATCATAACAAGTGGTTGGTCATGTATATATTGGGTTCTCATTAACAGGAAAAAAGAGATGAAGGAAAGGGGAATATACTTACAAAGAGGGAGGGGGAGGAGCTCGGGAAGGAGGGGAAGGAGCTCTGACCTGCTGGAAGGAGGTGGCCGGCTTGGGGGTGGGAGGTGGGGTTGATGTGCTCCTCACAGCAGCTCCTTGCTGCTCATATAAGCAGCAACAACAACAAAACAGAAGAAGCAACCGCAAAGCTGCAGCAGTGTCAATGGTGATGGTGGTCGTGAGGGTGGTGGTGATGCTCGTGGAGATGGTGGTGGTGGTGACTATGGTTACGAGGAATAGGAGGATAAGAGGAAGAAGGGATGATGGTGGTGGTCGTAGAGATGACGGTGGTGGTGGTGGCTGTCGTTGGTGGTGGAGAGGGGTTGAGTAGAGGGAGGAAAGTAGTGATGGTGATCAGATGGAGGAGGCAACAACAGTCGTAGCAAGGTGGAGGAAGGAGGGAGTCGTGGAGGCGTTGGTGATAGTGGTGGGCTGCTACTCGAGGGGGTAGTGGTGGTGGAGGTCAGCTGGAAGGAGAAGAGGGTAAGGAGGAGATGGAGTGGGGAGAAGAAGATGAAGAGTTGATGGTAATGGTGGTTAATGGAGGTGATGGTAGTGGTGACTATGAAGGAGGAGAGGAAGGAGGTATAATAAATGATGAGTGAGAGAGAGGATGTAGTATTTAATGAAGGAGAGAGAGGGGGTTTGGGGATTAGGGCCGGCTAGGTATTTCTAGGGATGTGTTTGTAGGGTGTTGTCATTGGAGAAAATGAGGGGTGGTGATGTGTTGAGGTTTGAATAGAGGGTTAAGATTTAAAGGGAATAGATAGCGATACATAGTACCATGTAAATGAGGGAGGGGAGCATGACCGGTCAAGGCTCTCAAGAATGGGTCTTCTTCATTTGGTTTGCTCCAATAGGAGATGGACACCTAGCTACTATTTCACATTTAGGTCCTTAGGAGTTTGAGTGTTTGCAAAATAGGGAAAAATGATTGGATAAGGGCGGAATCCATGTTTGGTGTGTTGTAGAGGGAGAAATTGGTGTCTGGTATTTTGTATGAGCCATGGGGGTGTGTGGGTTTGGGTTGGTGTTTGGTCAAGTTTTGGGTTATGTTAAGTCTGTTGCTCCAAATTGAACGTAAATCGTGTCCTAGGTGTTCTTTAATAAATTGGAAGTGCATGGGGTCTCAATTAGGAGTGACAGAGGGTCATAGACGTAGTAGACTTGGAATACATTATCGTCATATATTGGGTTGCAAGAAACGTGTCGATGTTGTGTCTCCAATTTTGATTGGAACGGACATAGGTGCAAAGTTTGGGTTTAAAAATTAGGTATTAATTAACGATTGTTGTGCGATTAAAATAAAGCACAAGGGATGATTTTATGAGTGACACAAGGGTCGGAATGGAAGATTGACACGTCTAGGTCAAGGGTGTAAACTTTGTTTGAAGGCAAAAGCTAGAGTAGCGCTCCAAATATCGAAGCAACGATAAGGTACACCAACTGAATTAAATTAAATGAGACGAATTATAACTCCATTAACGAATTCAAAATAACCCTAATTGAATCATAATCCTAGATTTGGGTCGGGGGGTTTACATGACCAAATGTTCAGAGTGCATCTCAGTATGTGTGCATTAGAGAGATCTGTGTAGGTGTAAGATAATGGTTAAAGTGTTTAGGTAGGAATTAAGGTATTAGAGTATTAGTAGGTATGTGGGATACCTAGTTATTGTGTGTAGTAGGCATGTGGGATACCTAGTTATTGTGTTTTGTAACCACTAGTTAATAGATACTTAAGTATCAGAGTTGGTATTAAGCATTGGTGTTAAGGTATTTGTTATAACTTAGACAATAAGGTATTCATGATACCAAGTTTGGTGATCTAGGGTATTAGGTAATCTAAGGTGTTACTTAGATATGAGGGTAAATGGGCTAAGGTATTGGGTAATAACTCATATACTAAGGTATTAGTTATTTGGTGTGGGTGTTTAGTCTAGATACTAAGGTAATAGATGGGGTAGTTGGGATAAATGTCAAGGTAAGGTATATATATATATATATATATATATATATATATATATATATATATACCAATGAGTTTATATAGTATATTTAGCTAATACTTAGTATCTACATAACTAGTATAGCCTTGTATTGAACCTAGAAACCTAGATATCACCTAATAATTACTAGTTTAGCCTTGTAATCAACCTAGAAGCTAGGTAGGGACCTAAAACCAATGTTAACACCTAGTTTGACTAGTATGACCTAGAAAAATCATATTTAGTGCATTTTAGCTCATTTATTATTTTCTTACACCAATGACATGATATTTCATATATAGGTCAATGTGACACCAGCTCGGACACCAAGTCATACCATTTGCTCAGGACCAGAGGCGAGCACTGTAAACCCCTAGAATTTTTCAGAATTTAAAAATAAAATTTTGAAATTTTTCTGGAATTTTAAAACTAATTAAAATAAATGTTTTCTGGTTTAAATAATTTTTGTGATTTTATTAAATATTATAAAAATAATATTTTTGAGTGTAAAATAAATAATTAGACTTACTGTAATTTTTCTGGAATTTATTGGACCAAAAAACTAGTTTTAAAGACCTAAAAATAATATTTTTAATTAAACCCAAAATAAACCAACCGGTTTATAAAACCAAATTGAACCAAACCCTGAACCGGACTAACCCAACCCAACCCAAACCAATCCTATTGGATCGGGTCGGATCTGAACCCGACCCGACCCACGACCCGAAATCCGACCCGAAACCTATATACAATAACTAAATCCCCAAACCGATCTTCTCCTCCGCCGTTACTCCTCTCCGTCGGCCGCCGCTTCACCTCCCCCGTGGGCGTTCCGCCGCCTCGCCTCCGCCGTTCACCCTTACCCCTTCGCCTCCCTGCAACCGCCGCTGACGCCGTCTCTCCACCTCCCTGCAACGGCCGCCGGATCCCCTCCCCGCTCCTCCTATAAAACCCGACTCCCTCCGCCATTAACCAACCACTGCCACCACCGCCGCAGCTTTCCTCCGACGAACCCCCACCAACCACCACTACAGCCCCGGCCATCCACCGCCCCTCTCCGCCAACTCCTGCCACCCCGACGACTCCCCCACCGACACAGCAACCCGTCTCCACCTCGAGCTTCCCTCCGCCGTGATCCCGCCGCTGACGAACCCCGCTGCCACCCCATTTTGACCCCGTCGACGGCCGCCCGTCTCTCAGCAGCAGCCCGACGACCTCGACCCGAGCTCCTCCGGCGATCTCCACCGCTGCCAGCGACGACCAGCATCCGCAGCAGCGCCGTGCCCCGTCGTCGACGTGCGCCGCGCTACCCCGCATACGCGCTGTATAGTCGATTCCGACTCCGTATTCTGGTAAGATTTTCTCTCTCCTTGTCGTGCCGATGTTCGAACTGTCTGCTGTGACGCATACCCTGCGTGACCCTATCGAACCCCATGTAATTTGTTCGGGGTATCGCGTCCTGTGTCAGTCGCAAACCGCGATGCAAATCATAAAAATAAACTATGATTTTTGAAAATCAGAAATCGTCCCGAACTTCCCAGTTCGCGATCGTTTTGCGAATAACCTGTTAAATATTTTCAAAATTGGCTTGAACAATAATTTAGACCATATGACCAAGTTTTAAATCCTGTTTTTAGTTTATTTTATTGAGCTGTTGTTTGTAATTTAATTCGAGGATGAAATTGGCCAAAAACTTGGTCTTTATAAAACTCTGATTTTCCCGGAACTGGGTACGTCCCGCTAAACGAGGCGGCTTGGTAGTGTGCGAACTTCACCGAAAGGTGCGTGTCGTCAATACGGACGTGTGGAATTTCACGGAAGTTGATTTGGATGTGCGTGCACACCAAAATCAACGCGTATCCGTCGACAACACCCCATATTGGCCTTATTCTGAAACTCATTGTAACTTCGTGTGTGCTCGTCGTTTCGAAACGAAACTTGTGCCATCAGGTTCGTAGCATTACGCTGGTCCTGTGACCCAAGTTTGGTTCGATTCTGAGAACGTTGACAAAATTCCGTATCGTGGGCCTCACGGCTCCACTTGACGGGCGATTTTGTGATCGGCTCATCGGAATCCAGTTCTGGATATTCCGTTGGGTTCGTATCGTCGTTCTGAACTTGTAGACACTAAGTTTGACGAATTTGGAGAACTTTGTCTCTGGCACATTTTTCGGTGCGAAGTGGGCCACAAGTGGACCCCGCTTTGACCATAAACTGTCACTTTTGCCCCTGTGTCCAAATTGGACTTATGGACAGGCAATTCTAGCTATTTGATGTCTTCTGAGCATGATGATAATGTTTATTTCAGCAACCGGATGAGTACCTGCAGATCCCGCTGATACCAGAGTAGCAGTTGGAGTCCGAACCCCAAGCAAGTGTACCTTGCCATACTTGCAGTAATTTATTTTATATTATTCTCTTGATCTATTGTTGTGATATATATGTTCAACCTAGGACCGTGTGACATTACTTAACGTCCGAACAAGATTCGGGTGTCAACACCGTACGCGAAGTTGTGTAACGTCACTAGAGATTGATATCGCGACCCTATATATCTTCGTGCTTGCATTATCAAGTACGTCATACCACAGGACACCTGACACTATTCATGAGACAATTTTCCTGAGATATTTATGGTGATTCTGTATAGGCTACAGGATTCGTGACATAGACTTTATACATATACTTGGTTATCATTATGACTCGCTGCATCAGTTAGAGGTGATGATCTTGCGTGTCATGGACATGAGACTTCGTGGACATGAGACGTGTGATTACATTGGGTGGGGAGAGACACACAGGCTACAGGATGAATATATATATATATAATTATTAACGGTGCCGTAGGCCCTACATAGTATAACTACATAGTATAACTGCTACCGGCTCCCCGACACAGAGCTTGTAGTGGTCTCAGCCTGAGTTCTAGTGATGCTCTCAACTTGCATTTCACATAGCTGGTTACGTAGTTTACCCTATTGATTCATTTATTATTGTACTGCATTTATTTTTGGCATGAGTTATTCTTGTACCTTGCTATGTCCCCTGAGGACCTGGATCCGGATTATGTCCCCAGGTTTAGCAGAAGAGATCTACCCCGAGGTGTACGGAACAGGAGCAGGCACTGGAGCAGTACCAGAACCAGAAGACGAGGTGATCGCCGAGGATTTTTTCTGAATATCTGGTTTATTATACTCAGCTATTTCTATATGTTGGACTTCTATTTCCTGTCTATTGAACTGCTGTATCAGACATATTATCGGGTTGTTCCCCGAGATACTTTATTGAGACTTGATGTTGCTTTATATTTCTTATTGATTATATTTATTTCTGTGGATGAGATTAGTACCATAGACCCTTATTATTGTTTTACAGCTTAAGTACACCCTGATGGGTCCATTAAATTAGGTTTGTCCATCGGTGTGTGCTGCTGGCCATTGCCACGTGTCTAGTTCCTCGATATTTTGGGACTGGGGCTTGACAAACACATTCTCTGATAGTTTTCTTATTTGATAGTCTCTATGTTACATGTATTTAGTATTGAGATATTTGATTCCTGACACGATGATTACACTGATTGGTATATGTGGATCATTGTCATGAGATGTTATTGTTGTGATTACTCAGTGATCACCGTATCGTTCTTCGTGATTACTCAGTGATTACCATGATATCTTTGTGATTATATAGACCGTGATCATAGTACATGATATTATAGACCGTGCATTGTGATATACATGTTATAACGTGTCGTGATTTGGATCTGTGTACTAGTAGGGGGTTGGGGAAGTATTAGTGGATATGTGATCATACCTTATAGCCCGTAATTTAGTGTAGCCAGTGATAGCTAGCAGATCATGCAACTCACGTGTGGTCAAGCTAGCTGCCCTTTTATTTATAGCCCGTGTTAGGCCCAAGCCGATCACATATCTTACTAATATTTTAAGGCACATTTTATTATTATATTTTTTTTATTCCAGTTAATTACATTAATGTTCCTCATCATATTGTTCTTAGTTTATTTTCATACTCACCATGATACTCCTTGTGATATTTACTAGTTCAGTTACTTCCATCATTTATTTTTATTGCTATTACTGTTTCATAGTTTCTGCCAATTATTGGAACTGCTATTGGGTTGTACTTCGCTCCAATCCTGACTGGATATATTTTTCAGATGATTCTTTAGATGACTGGTGTCCTACACACTACAGGCTACAGGATGGCGAGCCAGTTGAGTTAGCACCCATAGAGCATGCTGAGATAGTACCGGCAGTCGGGGAGACTTAGCTAGTTTATTTATGATATTGATATTGTCTCATTTTAGACATTATGTCATGTATTATATTTTGAGATCATTGAGACGTGCTTTGACTATTGGACTGGACTTGGATTGTATTGTTACTCTGTATTTTATTTCTTCTATTCATATCGTGTTATATCTTCCTCTAATTTTATTGTGATTAAGTAATGATTATCATATTCCTATATTGCCCTCCATTGGAGTTGAGATATCTTGACATGTTCCTTATATATCTTTTGTATGAGATGTTAGATAGTATTGTTGACCTAGATAACATTCTACTGTCGATGCTGCGACGTAGGCTAGACGTACCCACGTACTCATGCCCCTACACCGGGTGCGAGTAGTGACATAAGCTGTACCATACACCTAAATTTTTTAGCAGAACATAATACACTGTGTACGCCATCTATGACCTACAACTTCTCCTGAATTGTGCAAATAAAGGTATACCCGTCTTATCTCGAGTTGGCTTTACCCCTTGATCTCCTCATGACTTTGAACTGCTGAAACTATTGTCCCTCCATTAGGCTTTGGCAAACCACCTATCACCAAAATTGAATGCATAGAGCAACCTTCACCTAGTGACCAACCCGCTGTCACAGGACCAACAGACCAATCATTTAATATTTGATGTACCTCTATTTATCGTTTTGTTTCAATAAACTGAATCCTCTGTATCCTTCATATCATTTCAAAGACTCCCCTCAATAAGTTTTTGACGATCCGTAAACACTTGTCGAATATCCCTTGAGCCGCCATCCGATGTCTGTGGCTTGCCAGTAGACCTCAACGGCTTGAGCCTGTACGTACCATATATATATATATATATATATATATATATATATATATATATATATATATATATATATATATATATATATATATATATATATTCTGACAACAGTAGTCGAAAACCTTTTGTAAGATTCCAATCGTTGTCTCCAAGCATGCTGTAATATACTCATTTGTCAGCTTTCCTACCGATACCAAGTTATAGCATAAACTCAATACATAATATGTAGTGCCCCGCTCCGCGTAGACACTATGTACAAGAGATATCGGTTTGCTGACTCAAAAATGATATATTCCTTAAGAGCTCCTTGTTGAACCAGAAGATGACTGATCTAGGTCAGTGGACAGAACTTCGTTCTCTGATTCTTGCATGCCTTAATAATTAATCTAAGTTTTATAATGTCTGTTACTAAGAAGATTATTATTTCTGTTGCATGAATAATAGAATTGCATGCTTAGCTAGAACTTGAATGCTTGTCAATAGAGAACCTTGCCATGCTAATAAGAAGAGTAAGAGATTGCTTGAACATGTTTCCATATCGCTTGTGTTTTGATAGAACCATATCGTGCTTGAACTTGTTCAAAGAGGGCGGCCAGTGGCCACGCCACTGCAGACAGAACTCCACCTCAGTCCTTTCTTCCCTTCTTTTTCTTCTTCTTGGGAGAACCAAGAAGACGGAGACCACATTCTTCTATAAACAAGCGAGGACGCGTTATACGCAGACGGTATACTAATGCTATCAAGCCTGGCAAGGGGGACATAATTGTCTGAACTTTTTGTCTCTTTAGATACAAATAAGGATAGTCTTCTCCGCACAGAGATAGAAGAGAAGAGATAGATGGTCTGCTTGTTCATTTCGTCTGCATCATAGAGTTTATCTGATAGTGTTTCATGCATTTACATCGGTCAGATAATGGCTATTAGTGAAGAGCTGAACCATGGTCCCGGCTGCTATAATGTTAGTGAAGAGCAACCATGAGTCACATCTGCTAATAACATCAGATAAAAGAGTCATTAGTTAGCTGGATTACCGCTACTGATCCTGAGTTCCTCGGAGACCGAAAGCATATAGATAGTTCATCTTGTTTGCTTG
Organism: Iris macrosiphon; assembly: GCA_036927795.1. Taxonomy (NCBI): domain Eukaryota; kingdom Viridiplantae; phylum Streptophyta; class Magnoliopsida; order Asparagales; family Iridaceae; genus Iris; species Iris macrosiphon. Next base: position 8,462,724 of record JAYESA010000018.1, read on the forward strand.
AGGATAGTTCCTAGATGGTACATTATCCCTAGAGTCATTGGGTATAGCTCACGAGACACGCTGCGCACACCCTGATAGTAGAATAATCGGCTTCCCTTGTGTGCTTGAATATATCGAACATGAACTATGTTTTCGAAGATGTTTCCAAAAGAAGTAATATGATTCCGTTCCTGTGCTGCATGTAACGAACCTAGGTAAAACTAGAACGATCACTAATAATATAATATTTTATCACATGATTACTTAGTATTGGTTTTAGTGAATGTTGCTTTTGTTCGTTAATTTTAGACTCACTAGTACTTTCTCCAAAGTGCTGACCCACCAACAGTTTACTTGTTCGCAGGTGCTAGATCGTCCGAGGAAGCGATAGCCGTTTCTCATCCCTAGGACCAAAAATCTGGTGTCGATGCCTTGAGCCGTATCGATTACTTTGAACTGCTTTTGTATAGAGGGACATAATGTATGGAACGATGCCATTGTATTCAGAGAACCTCGTACCTTGGTTTTCCTTGTTTGCTCAGATGGATTATTGTTTGCAGCACTGTCCTTCCGCTGCGTACTCGATCGATTCGATGATAGCCACAACTTTAACAATGTTGTCTTGTGCGGATACAACCTCAGGCTCGCACGACATCACGTCCCGATGGTAAACGACAATACGCCCCGCGGGAGCGCCAAGGCGCGGTGATTCGTGCCCGGCGAGGACGTTGTCGGGACCTTCGGGATCGGGGCGTGACATTATAAATCCCTTTGAGAACGAGCTTCTCGCCAGACTCCATAGTCTAGTGCATGTCACCGATGCCCACAATTGTAGCCGTTCCCTTGCCCCCCATCTTCACACGTCTAAACCTACCACTTCAATATGACGTAAAGATCCTCCTCTGTAGAGTAGCATGATACATTGCCCCCATATTTAAGATTCAATCGCTATCATGATACCTACTATAAGATTTTTTTGTGTCGGTTGTTGCGATGATGAGATCTTCTATAGCTGTAAATCTACCTGATCGTCCTTACCTTTAGCCTTCTCATATTTGATCTATATGAATTCTCGTTTAAAATGACCCATTTTTCACAGTGATAACAGTCTTCCTTCAGGTCTACACTTGTAAGACCATGAGAACTCTCTCATATTCTTGATTGTGACTTTAGTCTTCCCTTCCCTTATAAGCAACCAGAGTGGACTCCTAAAGTAATTCTAAATACTTATGTCAGATCTTCTCATTCAGCAAACTACTTTTGACAGTCTCCATCGTGGTAACTCTATCAGGTGCGAAGTTGCTCACATATACCATCAACGTCTTCCAACTTTCTGGCAGAGAAATCAAAAGCACTATGTCCTAAAGCTCGTCCCCAATCATCATCTTTATCATCGACAATTGATTGTGATGTTTTAAATCTCGTTCAGATGATATTCTGCTAAGGCACCATTCGTGTACTTCGAGTTGACGAATTAACGAATATAAATGCCTTTTTATCAGTCGTCTTTCGTTTGTACAATGAATACAACTTCTTTTATAATACTTTTACTGAACTCTCCATAAAAATGTGATAAAATAGCAAATTGTCTAGCCATTGATGGATAAATCCAACATCCTTTTGATCCAACCATTTTTAGTCATCGGCAAATTTGTCAGATGGCTTAGCATTGTTGTCCTCCAAAGGACCATGGAAATTTGCTCATCATAATATATCCCCTATTCTTGGTTTCCAAATCACCCAGTTCTCCCTTGTAAGGGTAACCATACGTGTGTTCATCTTCTCCAGAGACATAGTTGCATCTTTTCTCTCGAAAAACTAAGAGTTCTGATAGTAATTGTTGGTAGAAAAATGCTGCAAAAAATTACACTAACCCACCCGAAGATAGCGAACCACAGTCTCATGCAAGAACCAAGACAGATTAAACACATTGTATGTATTTGGTGACTATGTCACACGGATAAATTCTAATCTATATAACTCAAAAAGTACAAGATTGATTATAATGTGTTGAACTCTTTTCTCCCAAGTTTAACCCCTCATAAATCTCAAGAAAGAAGAAGATTACAAATAAAATAACTCACCAATCCGATGATGATCCCATTGAGCGAGGTAGACGACTCTCCGAAAAGATCTTTCCTTCATACTATCTCGAAGAGCGAGACTACGAGCAAAGCACAGACTTTCTCATAGAATTTTGTGGGCTTATCTTCTGAATCTCTCTTGTAAGCCTCTCATGAGCAAATAGACTTAGCCTCCATATATAGGTTAAGAAAACCGAAATTAGGGTTCAAAAATTTCTAAATTAGTCCAACAATAATCATAGTCATCTAGATTAGATAACACGGTCAAAACACATTCTGAGTCAGTCCCAAGTCCTAACCAAATTGCAACATGATGTATTCTATCGGTATATCGTGGTGTACCGCTAAACCTTCAGAAAAGGTTCTCGAATGGAACCCCCAAAAATTAGAATACCATGGTGTACCGTCGCCGCTATTTTGGCTCTGTTTTGAGTCCCAGTTCAACCATTAATCCTCCATTTCCTTGGTCACAACTTTCGTCGATGTTCCAGACTGTTCTTCCACCCAACTCGAATTGAGACTGGAACCCAAAAATTTCATCAGTCTGTGTATGAACTTGTCAGTAGATACTTTCAATATTCACACAGGCGGAACCGGATGGTTTGAGAAGTAAGTTTTATGATCGGACTAGCATACAAACCACTTAAGAGCTCACTGATGGCCCACTTCAGTAGATTCGACCTTCGTATGGATTGGTCGAAGGCAGTGGCATGAATTTGAGTGTAGTAGGGATTGTGGAGTAGGGGAATATACGGTTCTTATACAATTTTTTTTAGGAAAAAGGGCCGATTTCCATAAAGAAGTTTGCCAAGGAAGATGAAGATGTTTAATATATGAACCTCATTGAGTTTTTTTCAAGAATAAAATTCACTTCGTCTATAGTTGTCTTGTACTCTGTGCCTACCCTTTTGTGCCATTGTTCCTCGCTCCCATGTCGATAATTGGATGTTCGACCATATGAGAGGATCAATTGTTACATTTTTTTGTGCTTTTTGTTAAAATATCTAGTATATAAAGTGTACACATTTATTTACTTTTCTTCTTGTTTTTGTTTGGTAAGGTTAGAGAATCTAATTTGAGTTACACATTCAACTTCCATTGTTGGTCTAGGTAGTACAGAACAAGGTAACGACACAACAACAACAACATCATGAACACCGATCCATAATTTAGTGTGTGTTAGCGTATTTTAAACGGTTTATGGTGTATCGATAATACATGTTCGATATGCATTTGACATGTATCATAGAATCCAAAATTCTTCCTTCATTTTCTTTTCATATTATCGAAGAATCCAAAATTCTCTACTAGTGCCAAAGAATATCAAATTTCTTATTTCTTTCCAATAGCATGTATTTATATGTCGTAGTAGTAAGTAGTACCAAAGAAAACTCACCTCCTCCTCCTCCTTCTTCTTCTACACAAAATGGATTCTACTAATTACCTCACCATCTCAGCCATAACCTTCTTCGCAGCCCTTCTTATGCAGGTCGCCGTCGGCGTGCATGGAACGAAAGGGTTTAGCTTGGAGCTTATCCACCGTGACTCGATCCACTCCCCACTCTATCCTGGGAACCTCACCAGCACCGAGAGAATCCGAAGGCTCGTTCGGTTCTCAGACATCCGCATGCGCCCCCTTAACTCGTCTAGCTTCGCAATGATACGCCCCATCGTCGACCACGAGTCCGCTCTTTACATGGTGAAGGTCGGCATTGGCAGCCCACAAACTCCTCTATACCTCTTCATGGACACTGGAGCCTTCCATACGTGGACTCAGAGTGACGAATGCACCGAATGCTTTCCTCAACAAGGGCCTAAGTACAAGCCTGCCGCGTCCAGCTCATTTTCCCTGCTTCCGCATAACCATCCTCTCTGTGACGAGTTCCATGACGGGAAGTGCACTTACCACGAAAGGTTGTACTAGTCGTTTATCACAAATGCAACCAAAAACTTTGAACGTACGGAACACTCAAAATTTCATCCCACGTCCATATCCATGTTGTATTGTATGAGATACACGTATCGGACACGTTCGGACACCAAATTAAATATATGATGAATCATCGTCGACCCTGTGAAATGTAGGTACCTTGATGGCACGCAGTCGAGCGGCTACTACGCTACCGACAACTTTGTATTTGCATCAAGAAGTGGGGGGGCGGAGGCGGTTCCGGGCATCATTTTCGGTTGCTCAACCCGAAGCAGTCCTAACATCTTCAATTCCAGAATAGGCGGGACGTTCGCCCTGGGAAGCAGCCGATACTCATTCGTGGGCCAGCTCGGCCACCACCGCACCGGAGGTCGGTTCTCCTACTGTCTAGTCGCTCCGAACTACGCAGGACACAGCTACCTGAGGTTCGGCAGCGACATTCCAACTCCAACGGGAAATGTGCAGAGCATGCCCATCCTGAGAGCCGACCGCCCTCACTATTACGTGAACCTGATCGGCATAAGCCTCGATGGCCGACGCCTGCAGCTTCGGCCGGACGTCTTCGCCATGCACCCAGACGGCACGGGAGGGTTCATGATGGACACGGGGTCGGAAATGACCTACTTGATCAGTGCCGCGTACTACCGTGTCCAGATAGCAGTGTTGGACTACTTCAGCCGGTTCCGTCTCGGAGTAGTCAGCGGGCACCTGGAGGACCTAGACCTTTGCTACCACAAGCCGGCGGGCTTCACATCGTATCCGACGATGGACTTCCACTTCCAAGGGGGGAGTGTCCTCCACTTGGGGGCGAAGAGCTTGTTCGTCGTGTTCCCAGAGAGGTCCAAGTTCTGTCTCACAATCAAGCCGCTAGAAACCCACTCGGTGCTCGGAGCGAGGATGCAGAGGAAGACACGGTTCACGTTCGATCTCGCCGAAGGGAGAGTGTATTTTCATCCGGAGAACTGCAGAGGGGCATAATTGGTTATCGACTTCACAAACTTGAAACATACTTCATCATTGAAAAATAAATTTCACCTCACCTTTATGATGCTCATTCATTGTTGTTGGTTGTTTTCTCATTAACACCTTCCCGCTGAAATTGGCATTTAAACATTTGTAAAAGGAGTCAAGAGTGCTTTTACAACATTGGAAGGGGAGATGAAGAGATTGAAGGCTATTTCGAAGTGGAGAACGTTTCAGGTAATTCTTTTCTCGTCATCTTCGTTCTTCTTGTATCTGTGATCTATTTTCTATTCCAAAGAGTTGCGGTGATCCGTTTGGATCGGTGAGAAATTTATAAGGAGTAGGTGTATTTCTTATTCCATTAGTGGAGGCTTTTCAGGATTGGACTCCAATCGTCCCGTGGTTCTTTCTGTAAGGATTTTCTACGTAAAAAATTGCTCGTGTCTGCGTGTGATTTTTCTGTGTGGTTTGACGTTTGGTTTTGT